>CM068325.1:9136767-9139267 GCA_034766995.1 Acanthacorydalis orientalis | reverse complement strand
ATATTTCACATTTTTTTTACAAATTCATTTAACTGGCTGCTCTCATTCGTTTTTCCTCGTTTATATAGCCTTCGTCAAACAAAGCGCTGTACCACCTTGTTTGCTATTCGTTTTTCATTCGTTCCGGAACATGTTCGACGTTTTCTTTTCCAATCGTTTCAACTTCTTTATCAATTTTTGTATTTTTTTTACCAAGAAATTCGTATTTCTTACAAAACCTTAAATATGATAAAAAATGTTTTACGTTTAATTTACTCAGAACGATGTCCTTAGTATTATCTACATTACTTATTGTACGTTTATTATAAAAAAGGATAGTGAAATACGAGTCGAAAACATGAAATAGTAATTTAAAAATATCGTGTCTCCGTCACATATACAAGGGTGGTCTCAGAAGTACCCGACCCAACAAAGAAAACACAAAAATTTTGGAAAAAACTATATTTATTTTTCAAAATAATCTCCTTTCAGCTCTATACACTTTTCCCAGCGATGTTCAATAAGTTCGATACCCTTTTTTTAATAAGAACTATCTTGCTCCTCAAAATACCCATTAACTGCCGACATCACTTCTTCATCGTTGGGAAATCTTTGACCACTGAGCCATTTTATCAAGTTTGGCAACAGAAAATAATCCGAGGGGGCTAAATCTGGCGAAATGGGTGCATGAGGTGTCGATTCAAACTTTAATTCATTAATTTTGGCCATTGCAATAATGGATTTGTGAGCTGGTGCATTGTCTCGATGAAACAACACTCTTTTTTTAGCCAAATTCGACCGTTTTTGATCGATTTCTTCGCTTAAACGTTGCAATAAGTTCGTATAATACTCGTCGTCCATGGTTTTTCTTTTTTGAAGATGGTCAATTAAAATTATCCCACGCGCATCCCAAAAAACCGACGCCATGTCCTTGCCTTCAGATGAAACGGTCTTCGCCTTCTTTGGAGCCGGTTCTCCCTTTCCAGTCCATTGTTTTGATTGTTCTTTTGTCTCGGGTGTGAAGTGATGGACCCATGTTTCATCCGTGGTTATGAAACGGCGCAAAAATTCTGCTTTGTTGCTGTGAAACTTCGCCAAACGCTCAATTGAAACATCTTCACGACACTGTTTTTGCTCGAGTGTGAGCAAACGCGGCACCCATCTTGCGCACAGCTCTCTCATGTCCAAATTTTCAGATAATATGCGATGTACCGCACTTTTTGAAATGCCTACTATGTCTTCTAGCTCGAACACTTTCAGTCGACGATTATCCAGTACCGCTTTGTGGATTTTCTTCACCATTTCTGGAGTCGTCACCTCATTCGGTCGACCACTGCGATGCTCGTCTTGGCAGCTCGTACGGCCTCGTTTAAACTCTGCTACTCGATATTTCACTCTTTTAAAAGGAGCAGACTCGCCCAGAGTAGAATCCAGTTCAGCTTTTATATCGGTCGGGCTGAGGCCCTTCAAATAAAAGTATTGTATCACGTAACGATGACCGAGTTTCTCCATTTTCACAAATTCACCGAAAACGTTCACTATTGATGGCTGCCAAACAAATTCTAAACAACGTGGCGTCCTCAAACTTGAATCATATGCTTTATAGATTGTGTTCTTTCTAATACAGTGATATTTTTCAAACAACTACAGCCATCTCTAGGTCAGACCGGGTATTTCTGGAATCACCCTCGTACAACTTAGAGAAGCGGGTATTCTTAACACATTGCGGACCAGTAGTTTTATTGTTAGCTTTACCCAGTTCCCAGCTATGTTTTTGGTGAATTAATACAAAAAAGCTTTTACGTGAATTTGAAAGACACGCTTTAAAATTAAATACCCATTGCATTTTGAATGTAATTTATTACATATTCTTACAAGCTAGTGTATTTTTGAAGTGTGATACTTTGTAAAACACTCTGTGATATGAAGTGGGACCAAACGAAGCCGGCGAATGTAACGTGTTTCTCTTCTCATACCGTTACTTTTACACACCGTGCAAACTTTAGTAAGATATTTCTCTTTGTTTGTTATTACTCTTAAAATATTTTGACTTCTTTTTAATATTTTAATCGAACCGCGAATGACGGATTAAAAAATCAAAAATGTTATAAAATGTCCACATTGCTATGTAGAGCTTAGTTCTACTTCCCGTTTAAAATTTACGATTGGTTAAATCCGTTTATATAAAACATAACCGTTAAGTTCTCATAACGTATTTAGAAAAGCGAATCGAGTTTCGTTTTCGTTACACATGCGGTGTTAAATGAACCGAAAAAATATCCAATGAATTCAAGTGAGTGAAACGACAATATTCTTTATTAAACCGATATAAACATTTTTATCAGTAACTAAGATCGTGTAAATGATCATTGGTCGATCAACTATGACGTAAATACTTAACACTGAAACGATCTTTTATGATTTTTCAGATTTCACAATTCTTATATTCAACTTTAAGAATTAGCTCTTCATTTCCTTCTTGAAGTTTTCCGATCGATTCGCAGTAGATTTTTATTAGATC
>CM068325.1:9119267-9131767 GCA_034766995.1 Acanthacorydalis orientalis | reverse complement strand
GTCCACTACGCGGGTTACCTTCCGAGCTTACACGGCCATATTTAAATTCAGCTACCCACTTCTTTACGGTTGTATACGAAGGTGCACTATCATCCACTAGGTTTTTCATTTCATTAACGATTTCTGTTGGCGTTAAGCCTTTCTTGACATGAATTTTTATCACCTTACGATGTTCAACTTTATCCATTTCAACAACGGCAGACAAGGAGCTTTATTTAAATCGACGTTTGTAACAAACCGCATGACTCATTAACCCATTAACTGCCATTTTTTTTGAAATTTTTGGCGGAAATCTTACATATATATATATATATATATATATATATATATATATATATATATATATGCACAAAAATTGTGTAACAATATAAATATATAAAAATTATGTTTTTTTGTGAAAAATTTTATATTTTTAAAAAGTCTCAAACAGGGATTGTGGCAAGTTGCATGAAAAACACCTATAAGAAAATATTTTTTCATCGTATGAATTATTTTATGTGCACAAAAATAGCTGTTATTCATGCCATTTTCCATGTAACAGTCGACATGTAACCCGACATTACATTTACCACATTCTTTTCTTGCATTTGTTTTGCACACTGCGCATTTTTTTTGTTTTCCTTCAAAAGTTCTTTGCGAGTAATGCCTATTAGGTCTTCCCTTACGGTTTCGACGACACGTTTTCAAGCTTGTTTTTGTAGAGAAGGTCTACCGAGATTTTTAGGATTAGAAAGAGACGCTCGCTGCAAATATGCTCGGTCGATATTTTGTCTGAATTCCAATAATGGCACCGATTTTGTTAGCATGGAAATACAGTACGTAGGCGTCTACAACAGCTGTGCCGATTATGTTCGTGAAAATAGGATAATGCCACTTTTTCCACGAATTTTTATCCTGTACTTGTTAACATTCCAGTCCAGTTTATTATCGTTAACATACTTGTGCAATAGGGTTGATTTATTTCGATTTGTTTTTCTCAAACTTGGACCACCCAGTTACATTGTTTAAGGGTTGTATACCTTGATGATTTGACAAGACTTTCACACATTTGTTGTCTTTCCACACTACACAAAATATTTCATTATTCATATCGAATCTGTAATGTAAACTGCAGCGAAATTCCTTCTTGAATCCATGGTCCGATTTTGTAGGACAGTTTTTAGACGATTCGATCGAGTTGTTCCCGTAGCTGCCATGTTTTCCCCTCTAACGTTTTCATTACTTTAAAACTAGTAAAAAATATCAAAGTAAAATACATGATTAGAAGGATTTTCAAGAAGCGCTGTTTTCATTATAACAGATGCACGCAGGCCTTGTGATTCGCAGTAATCATTTCTTTTCCATATATACGACTCAATGTGATAACAGTATCCCGTTTCTGCACAGCACATTGTCCATTGTTTGAATCCAAATCGAATTGGCTCTCCCTAATGAACTGCTTGAAATAACGATGACCGTAGTACCGAACCGTTCGCTCGTCAGTACTTATATTTTCGAAAAAACTCCAAATCTGAGATATCGCCGGTTCGTTAACTGTATCCAGTGGACTTATTTTGAAATCTGGATCTGCTGTCTTGTTAGTGAGCAGCTCGGAATTATCATCGAAATGAAGATTTCTTTTTACTTCTAAATATTGATTTCTAGAAAAACATTTTCTTACAGCTTCGATGCATAAGTCTGCATCTTCACGCCAATACATTTGATCCTGTGGTAATGAATGGTATCAGTAAGCAATAAAAACCCTATGAATTTTCTCAAACAGTCTGTTGAAAAAGAAAAACTATTTCTGTTATTTTTGAGCGGCGTACGTGATACTTTGTTTGACTAAACAAGTCATTATTTCTTCATCAAATAGAGTTTCGAAAACCTCAACAGGTGACTTTTCTTTTAGTGACTGCTTTATCTGTGATCGAACACTCTCCAATGTCATCATTATTTCCAAAGTATTTTTACAAAGTGTGGTCTTATTTTTGCCGATCTGAATTCGTTTATCGACTCTTCATATTAGTTCTTTTCATACGTTTTGGTTTTTGTGCAGTTGTAGTTGCATTTTCGTTATCCGGTTCTGTGCTTTTACAAGGTATATTGACAGCATTCGAATGAATTTCTAATCTGCCGGGAACATCTCTGAGACATCTATCTTCTAATATATTGTCATCAATGTCCTCGATATCCGAAACAATATCGACCTTACCAGGAGGAAGTTCGACAATATCAACAGTAGCATCATCGTCGTCACTTTCGAAAAAATTACGGTCATTTATAACGTCTTCCAATTCAGCAAGCGTGAAAAATTTCTCGGTACAGATTCTCATAAAATAAAAATAATTTCTATACAAGGGAAAAATACCTGATATCAGCCACAATCCCGAAATGGGTATCCGTAATAACATGATCAATAAAATCATTTTTGTAAAAAACAAAAGACCGAGCAAGTGACAGACGGTTACCATAACCTCTAAATTACATATTTATGTACGGTATTTCATTATAATATGAAAACCGAACCGAAAACATCATATGCTTCAAATATAGATAATTTTGTTGGGTTCAACTTACAGATGAATTTCAAATTTATTCACTTGTAAAGAAACGAAACACAAAACGCACACCATCTGCGATAAACAATATTGACTGATATATATATATATATATATATATTTATACATATTTATTTATATATATATATATATATATATATATTTATTTATATATATATATATATATATATATATATATATATACATATATAACATGAATTTAAACTGTCTAACGCACCTGATATATTTTTCGCGCCAAGTGATGTACGTAAAATTCCAAAATCCCCAAATGGGGATCGTCGCAGTTAATGGGTTAATTGTATACTTTGAGATCGTGTATTAGTTAGATATCGCTTTTGTAGTACGCCACAAATATTTAAAAATATTACCACAGCCTAAACGTTAGGCCGCGAATTTTTAAAAAGACCTCATATATGTGTGGTATTCAATGTTGTATTCTTGTTGGTATGCAGCCCTTGCTGTCCTCCTCCTCTGGGATCAGCTGTAGGTCGGCTTTCCGCGAACGATTTTACAAGTTTGCTAAATTTAAATGGATTTGAAGATTAATTTTAATTTGCTTTATGGTCCCTCTTTATGTCTCTGCTTCTCTCTCTCTCTCTCTCTCTCTATATATATATATATATATATATATATATATATATATATAAGGTGATTTTTATTTGTATTATAAATTTTAGACGATAGAACCAAGCTATTGGCATATATTATTCTGTTTAATATATTAGATTTATTTTTCTTGTGTATCAAAGATTTTGAGAATAATTTTGTATAATTAACCAATCTATAAATGTACTAATAAATTAAGGATTCATTCCATATATATTGGATAAACATTTAAAAGATATGAATCTAGAAATGTTTTATATATATAAATATATATATATATATATATATATATATATATATATATATATATGTGTGTGGTATTGAATGTTGTATTCTTGTTGGTACACAGCCCTTGCTATCCTCCTCCTCTGGGATCAGCTGTAGGTCTGCTTTCCGCGAACGATTTTGGACGTTTGCTAGATTTAAATGGCTTTGAAGATTAATTTTAATTTGCATTATGGTCCTTCTCTATGTCTCTGTCTCTTTCTCCCTCTCTCTTTTTTTATATATATATATATATATATATATAAGGTGATTTTTATTTGTATTATAAATTTTAGGCGATAGAATCATGCTATTGGCATTTATTTCTCCGTTTAATATATCAGATTTATTTTCTTATATATCAAAGACTTTGAGAATAATTTTTGTATAATAAACCGAGCTGTAAATGTACTAATAAATTAAAGATTCATTCTCTACATATTGTATAAACATTTAAAAGAAATGAATCTAGAAATGTTTTATATATATAAATATATATATATATATATATATATATATATATATATAAGGTGATTTTTATTTGTACTTTAAATTTTTAGACGATAGAACCATGCTATTGGCATTTATTATTCCGTTTAATATATTAGATTTATTTTTCTTATGTATCAAAGACTTGGAGAATAAGTTTTGTATACTAAACCAAGCTATAAATCTACTAATAATTTAAGGATACATTCCATATATATTGGAAAAAAAAATTTTAAAGACATGAAACTAGAAACGTTATATATATAAAGGTTATTTTTATTGTATTTTAAAATTTAGACGATAGAACCATGCTATTGGCATTTATTTTTTCCGTTTAACATATTAGATTTATTTTTTCTTATGTATCAAAGACTAAGAATAATTTTATATAATAAACCAAGCTATAAATCTATTAATAAATTGAGGACTCATTCCATATATATTGGATAAACATATAAAGACATACATCTGCAAAGGTATTATATAAATATGTATATATATATATATATATATATATATATACAGTTAAATGTTATTATCGAACCTAGCTCGTTTGGGAATATTTGTGTGTTCTGCGGATTACACAAAATGTGCCCTCTACGTGTACTAATTTAACTGTGCATAAATTTCGATTTATTTTATTATCTTCAAGTCATTTTATTACTGAGCTGTAGCTCTTCATTTATTTTATCTCATTAACAAACCATTTTCATAAAATATTATTTCAAGAATTAAAATATTTTCACTATAAAGAGCGATATTTGGTTAGTAAATTTTAAAGATACACACACACACATACATATATTTATATATATATATATATATATATATATATAATGTGATTTTTATTTGTATTCTTAATTTTAGGCGATAGAACCATGCTATTGTCATTCATTATTCCGTTTAATATATTAGATTTATTTTTATGTATCAAAGATTTATTATAAAATAAAATATAGAGCAACACTAATAATATAATATTATATAAGACTAATTTAACTGTGCATAAATTTCGATTTATTTCATTGTCTTCAAGTCATTTTATTACTGAGCTGTAGCTCTGCATTTATTTTATCTCATTAACAAACCATTTTCATAAAATATTTTCACTATAAAGAGCGTCATTTGTTTAGTACTTTTTAAAGATACACACACACACACATATATATATATATATATATATATATATATATATATATATATATATAATGTGATTTTTATTTGTATTCTAAATTTTAGACGATAGAACCATGCTATTGTCATTTATTATTCCGTTTAATATATTAGATTTATTTTTTTATGTATCAAAGACTTATTATATAATAATATATAGAGATAGACTAATAATATAATATTATATAAGACTAATTTAACTGTGCTTAAATTTCGATTTATTTCATTGTCTTCAAGTCATTTTTATTACTGTGCTGTAGCTCTTCATTTTATTTTATCTCATTAACAAACCATTTTCCTAAAATATTTTCACTATAAACAGCGTCATTTGTTTAGTAATTTTTAAAGATACACACACACACACACACATATATATATATATATATATATATATATAAGGTGATTTTATTTGCATTTTTAATTTTAGACAATAGAACCATACTATTGGCATTTATTTTTCCGTTTAACATATTAGATTTATTTTTTTTATGTGTCAAAGAATTTGAGAATAATTTTATATAATAACCCAAGCTATAAAACTATTAATAAATTAGGGATTCATTCCATATATATTGGATAAACATTTAAAAGACATGAATCTAGAATTGTTATATATATATATATATATATATATATATATATTAGGTGATTTTTATTTCTATTTTAAATTTTAGACGATAGAACCCTACTATTGGCATTTATTTTTCCGTTTAACATATTAGATTTATTTTTTTATGTGTCAAGAATTTGAGAATAATTTTATATAATAACCCAAGCTATAAAACTACTAATAAATTAGGGATTCATTCCATATATATTGGATAAACATTTAAAAGACATGAATCTAGAATTGTTATATATATATATATATATATATATATATAAGGTGATTTTTATTTGTATTTTAAATTTTAGACGATAGAACCATATTATTTGCATTTATTTTTCCGTTTAACATATTAGATTTTTATGTATCCAAGAATTTGAGAATAATTTTGTATAACAAACCCTAGCTATAAATGTACTAATAAATTAAGGATTCATTCCATATATATTGGATAAACATTTAAAGACATGAATCTAGAAATGTTATATATATATATATATATACAGTTAAATGTTATTATCGAACCTCGTTCGTGTGTGAATATTTGTGTGTTCTGCAGATTACACAAGATGTGACCTCTACGTGTACTAATTTAACTGTGCATAAATTTCGATTTATTTTATTGTCTTCAAGTCATTTTATTACTGAGCTGTAGCTCTCAATTTATTTTTATCTCATTAACAAACCATTTTCATAAAATATTTTTCGAAATTAAAATAATTTCATTATAAAGAGTGTCATTTGATTAGTAATTTTTAAAGATACATACACACACACATATATATATATATATATATATATATATATATAAAGTGATTTTTATTTGTATTGTAAATTTTTGGACGATAGAATCATGCTATTGGCATTTATTATTCCGTTTAATATATTAGATTTATTTTCTTATGTATCAAAAGACTGAGAATAATTTTATATAACAAACCCAAGCTATAAATGTACTAATAAATTAAGGATTCATTCCATATATATTGGATAAACATTTAAAGACATGAATCTAGGAAAGTGTTATATATATATATATATATATATATATATACAGTTAAATATTATTATCCGGACCTAGCTCGTTTGTGAATATTTGTGTGTGTTCTGCGGATTGATTACATAAATATGTGCCCTCTGCACGTGTACTAATTTAACTTTGTGCATAAATTTCGATTTATTTTATTGTCTTCAAGTCATTTTATTACTGATCTGTAGCTCTTAATTTATTTTATCTCATTAACAAACCATTTTCATAAAATATTTTTCGAAATTAAAAATAATCTTCACTATAAAGAGGGAAGTGTCATTTTGTTTAGTAATTTTTTTAAAGATGCATACACACACACATACATATATGTATGTATCTATCTATATATATATAAATATATATATATATATATGTATATATATATATGCTATGTTTGTATATGTATGCGTTTTGATGCAAAAAGCACATGATTTGTGCTATGATTTGTGAATAAGATCATTCAATTAATACTCAGCAGGATATCATTTCAAGACTATAATTGCTTGCAAACGTCTGGGCATAGAAAGAAATTAATTTGTTCGTTACACGTCACTGTTAATTTTTTCCATATTCTGTTAATAAAACTGTTTTAAGTTGATTCTTATTCGAAATTGAAATTTTCCGCACGCGTCGACGAATTTCCACCACAACTACTTCATGAGATTAATAGGCGTTTTCCAAAAATGCTGGATATTATATAGTATCCATTCCCTCATTAAGGACGATTTGTGTTCTGAGTCATCATTGTGATAAAAAAATATGACAACGCAATAAACATAATAATCTTCCTGGCACTGATTTTTATTTTCTCCTTTGAAATATTCAGGTACGTAGATTTGTCCATAATATAGTTAATTATTTCTAAATTTCCCACTCTGCTGATATCTTCTATAATTTCTTCCTATACGCCCCTCCCCCAACGTGACACTGCAACCCTCGTGGTTCGCAGGCGATTCTAACTTCTTTCTGATTCAATTCTTCTCTCATTTCTCTACGTATCGGTATTCGCCAATCAGATCCCGATAAGTTATAAACTTACTTTCGTCGGTGGAAAATCATATGTTCTCAAAAACTCTGACGGCTTGTTTGCATACTTTTTGGAAAATCAGAGCCGCTCTTGTCAGTTTGTTTTATTATTAATCGATTTTCTTCTCGCCACACGAGAATTGTGTCCAGCATTTCGATGCCCCAAACGAATTGTTTCTGGATGAGCTATTACTATAAGGAGATACCTTGTAGTTCTGTCTCCAATTCTGAGTCGCACTCTCGAAACGGATTACGCTTCATATGGCCGAATTTTATATGTTTCATCTCTCACCGTCCATTTCGGCGATTTTCCGGTGCGACATCTATTAACACTAACGTTCGGTGTTCTTGTATTTGACAATATGTTGGACGATACGACAATTATCTAGACGGTATTTTATCACTTTCTCGGAGAGACTTTCCCTCATTATGTAATTTAATGACAATATTTCACTGATCCACCTGTTGTTTCTGTAATTTTCATAGGCATTTTCATATCACTACGACATGACCGCGTGGTGACAGCAATAACTCATCAATATACACTTCAATATGAAAGATATGGCATAATATTGTGACATGTTCTTACTTGTTTACATGATTTCATAAGAAAATAATGTGTTATTCATAAACAGGTTATGAATACGTTTGCACGCGAAAACAATACGCCATTGAATTGGCACAAATTTATTTATTTATTAATAAAATTGGTATCGTTTGAAAGATAAAAAAATACACCATAATCGAAGTTCCATTTAAGTTTGATTTGACTTCACATAAAATATATCTCGAGTGTAAAAGATAAACTGTTTCGTTACTTTTCTGAAGCCCACAGTGAGCTCCGTCTCGCTTCCATCTATTCTCAAAATCTCAACGTTTCCTCGGTGACGACCGATTTTTTGTTCAATAATATGCTGATATCGTCAGTAATCGTCTGTTTGAAAAACGTTGTGGAGTTCGGACGCTGCCGGGATGTGATGAAGACACTGAAGTATCGCTGTACAATATCTGTTGAACTTGAACAGAAATTATGGTGAAAAATTCAAAGTAATTCCGAAAAAGATAAACGTACGGTCTTGCATTGACGGGTCGCGAATCTTTCAAAATTGCCCTCGTGGTTATATAGATATGTGTGTTGATTCGAATGTAATTGAGAGTTCAGGGTGTTGAGAAGTATGTACTGTTGAATCAAATTATCATTCTGAGCTATTTATGTTGAATAGAAACGAAGGTCTCAACAAATAGCAACCGAAAAGAAGTCCAAAAGAAGCTTAGAGCGATATTGGAGGAATTCGACCAAATTCTTGACAAAGATAAAGAAGTAAAATTGTGAGAGCTATTTGGACTCTATTATTAATTATAGCAGAATATTTTCACTAAGATATGAATGAGGGAAATTCGAAAAAATTCGCCCTTAAGTGTGAAAGAATATAATTTGAATTTTAAGTTATTTTTATTTTGCAAAATAGTCACCCTAAGTTCAATGCACTTCATCCAGCGATACTCCGGTGCTTTCATGCCGACTCGGAAATCCTTTTCTTATAGGCAGTCAAAATAGAAATTCACTGTTGCTATCGGTTCTTCATCCTAATAAAAATCGCCCACTACCAAGGATTTTTTAAGTTCAGAAGGAACAGATAAAAATCTGAAGTGGGAAAATCCCTGGAGAAATGTCTTAATGGGGCGGCCAGTCGCACTTCCAGTTCAGCGAGTATTTCATTAGATACAACGCTTGTATGGGGATGAGCATTGTCCGGATGGAGAATAATTTTTTTTTGAATAAACCTGGTCTTTTCTCACGAATTGTTGGATCGAGTCGACTCCAAAAGTTCAGCATAATACTCACCCGTTTCACTTTACTCTTCGAAGGTATTAAATCGGAAAGATCACTTTAACGTTCCTGAAAGTTGAAAAGATAACTTTTCCAGCGGATAAAACTGATTTTCCCTTTCGTCGGTGGCGGGAAGAACAATCATGCATTCATTGCTGTGATTATTGTTTTCAGCCTGGAATGTGAAATGGTGAATCAAGTCTCGTCTGTATTCACAAATCTCCGGATAAAGTCAGCCGTGTCCCCTTAAATCGATCCAAAATAGTCTTGGGAAATTTGTACTCCGAGTCCGTTTGTGAAAATTTATTAGGAAACGCGGCACCCTATCTTTCCGATGGCTTCCTCATATCTAAAAACTCTTCAGTTAGAAGTTTGATACACTCCTTCATCTACGATATAATAAATATAATAATCTCAGCGATTTCGGACACCTTGAATCACCGCATTAATCTTTTTTTGATAAAAACTGTCACCGCACGATCTTTACCTTTAAACAATTCAACAAAGGCACTAGAAGAGCTCCATTTAAATTTATGCTCGTAACAAACTGCCGCCATGACAGTTGCATTATAGACTTTTGAGACTATATACTTGATAGATATCGCTTTGTCACGCGCCACAAATATTTAAAATAATTACCGTCACTTTTGTGTCAGGAGGCGAAATTTTCAAAATCACCCTCGTATGTTGACAACCGAATTTAAAAACTATGCACATCACTTCGAACGTGAATGAAAAACATTGTAGAAAATTATTCCAAACATAAGATGTTTGTGTTATGGAATGTGAGGAGTCTTAAAGTATTTTTATTTTAAATTTCTTCTCTCTCTCTAAAATGACTTATTTTCAAAATTCAACAGACTGACACATATATTTCTCTATTTATCTCTCTCTCTCTCTCTCTATATATATATAGATATATATCTATCTATATATATATATAGATATATATCTATATATATATATAGATAGATATATATCTATATATATAGAGATAGATATATATCTATATATATATATATATATATATATATCTATCTATCTATCTATATATATATATATATCTATCTATTTATCTATCTATCTCTCTCTCTCTATATATATATATATATATATATATATGTATATATATATATATATATATATATATATATATATATATATATATATATAACCTATATATATATATATATATATATAACCTATATATATATATATATATATATATATATATATGTATATATATATATATATATATATATATATATATATATATATCTACTATATATACATATATATGTATATATATATATAAATATATATCTATATAACATATATATATATATATATATATATATATATATATATATGATGAAGTAACAATAGAAAGTTCTGTCGTTTTCAGATTTGGAAAAGAACACTTGTGTATTTTTACATAAAGTAAATTTATTCATCAAAATATCAGATGTCGAAGTTACAGGGTCACAAAAGTTTTCATTACACTTTATATTTTTATATATTTTCTGTTTAAAAATAGAGAGAGATCCATGAATGCAATTTCGTAAACAGTTTCGCCATATAATCGCACATATTGAAGGATACTCTTCTAATGAAATTAAATCCAAATACAACACAGAAAAATCAGATAACAAACAAAAAGTCTGACTGAAATTTATGTCAAAAAAGTTTTCCTACATTGAAAGTCGTTGAGATGCAGAAGCTAATTTTATATGTTTTTTGGACTAATTTCCAATATCCTGTTCCCATTGCTTTTTCGCTTCACCACTACATCGAAACGACTTTTCATATTGACTCATTGCACGCCGGCCACGCATTTTTGTGTGATTTCCAGCATATCTTTCGACCGCCGGCCCCGAGATATTGAGAGATCCCACTGTTACTCTGCATGTGACTGGTACGGATAGAATGTTTTAAACGTTGATGAGCATCCGATATCGTTTTGTTTTTTCTCTGCGATCATCGATTTGAGAATTAAAAAACACATACAATGGTCTGAAGCATCCAGATCCATACTGCAAAGTACCACTCTTCATATTGGTCGGTGCCTTGCAAGATATCACACATGCCTCAAATATTAGATTTCGTTATTTTTGCTGATACTTTTATTGGCCGTATAAAATAAAAATCCCCAATGAAAGTAAAAAAAAAGCGATTTTTCTCCTTTGTTTATAAATTATATTGTTTTTTAAATATCAGGTAAACCAAAAAGAAAATTCTGTCGTTTTTGAATTGAGACAAGAACACTAGTGTATTTTTTACATAAGGTAGATTTATTCATCAAAATCCTAAAACCACCTTCACGCATTGAACAGCCCTTTTTCCAGCGAGAAGATAATTTATAAATTCGATTTTTATAAAACTGGAATATTTTTAATTTTCAAGAAATGTATGAACACTCCCATTTTTAATTCCTCTTCGTTCATTAAACTATTCACCACGGATACGATTGTCCAAAGATAAATATAGGCGGTAATCTGATAGAGATATGTTTGGGGAATACGGAGGATGGGGCAGGATCTCCCATACTAGATTCATAACTTTTGTTCTGGTCTCTACTGCAACGTGTGTTCGTGCGTTATCTCGCAAAAATAATACATTTCTCCTCGCTGCTTTGTTGTAATGCCTCGTGTACTAAGCTAGAGTTGTCTGCTATAAATGTATTCCGTGAGGGTTTGACCCTCGTAGATATTCATGGTGGATAATTCCTTTTTGAAGTCTTACCAAACACACTGAAGCAGTTTTCGTCGCGTTAACTTTAATTTAGGACTTTAGACAGGATCACCCAATGAAAACCGGTGGTGAGTACGTTTGTTGCTTGAATAAATAATTCATTTTTCATCAGTGAACGAAATTTGATGCAAAAAGTTCTCTCATTTCAGTCGTGAAGTAAAA
>CM068325.1:9093040-9119167 GCA_034766995.1 Acanthacorydalis orientalis | reverse complement strand
TCCCCTCGTGTTGGAGAGGCTGCCAAGGTCATCGCACTTCCAAAACCTGGGAAACCGAAAATAAATCCAACGCAACGTCCCATTAAGCTTACTTGCCGCGCCAGTAAAATCCTCGAACGCATTCTGCACGGGGGCCTGCGGGCACATATATATTCCTTAAATGTCATCCCTCCTGGAGCAATTCAAGTTTCCGAAGTAGATCATCTCACACAGTCCACCAACTGGATAGAATCACAGGTGCAAAGTCTTATCCAAATATGGGAAGTAAGAAAATGGCTACTGTACTTGTAACTCTGGACATAGAGAAAGCTTTTGACTCCTGTCTGGCATAACAAATCCTTTGATAGTCAAGCTTCTCGGAGTTAATACACCAACCTCATCTAATAAAGATTATACAGTCTTACCTTTGCAGATCGCCACTTCTTTTGTCCAGGTTGATCAAAAAAATTCCACCCTTAGACCCATCCCGGCAGGGAGTACTCAAGGTGGCAGTGTCCTGGGGCCACTTCTATTTACTCGCCTATCTTCAATGACCTCTCCGACTCTTCCCGGCGGGCGTCAATCCTAACTTTGTACACGTCGACGACACAGCTCTGTGTACACTTCCTGAGTGCCACAGCAACATATACAAGGCAGTCTCTCGTCTTCCAGACTGCTCTTGGCTTTTGGTCACTAAATACATGAACTCGAACCAGAATCAAAACCCACAATAACACCAAAACAGGAGGCCATTATCTTGAAAGAATGGAGTACACGAAAGATGTCGCTTAAATTTCAATGTGGAGTCGGCATAACATTAAAGACCTCCCCTCACATATCTCGGAGTACAGCTGGACATCCGACTGTAAACCTACAGAATCCTGAGTCACTTGGCACATCACAAAGGCATGAACGCTGCAAGATGCATGCTACTTCACATACTGCGTAGCTTAACTCCATCCCTTACTAAACACAAGAATCTCTGGATCTACATAACTCGTGCATCAAATCCCATTTTGATGTAAGTACGGTCCCAGTATGGTCCCACAGTCAGCGAACCCGACTTGGGAGAGGCTTGCAGATATTCCAGAATAAGACCCTACGCCTCATCTCACGACTCCCCAGGACAACTCCCCATACAGGAGTTGGCATGACTATCTACGACACACGCCTTTCTTCAAGCTCATGCCAAATCAATCATCGACAACTACCACCAATCCACAACGAACCACCATAACCCACTGGTCAGGGGTGGGATGCACCAACAAAGTCTCTTAGCAAGG
The DNA here is from genome assembly GCA_034766995.1 of Acanthacorydalis orientalis. Classification (NCBI taxonomy): domain Eukaryota; kingdom Metazoa; phylum Arthropoda; class Insecta; order Megaloptera; family Corydalidae; genus Acanthacorydalis; species Acanthacorydalis orientalis. The sequence continues at coordinate 9,117,905 of CM068325.1, read as the reverse complement.
CTTCTAAGAGGAAGTTAGCTTCCAGAAGAACTCAACACGCTGAAAAATCAGACAATTCAAAAACTAAGACTTTCAGTTTAGTGTTGTTTCGTGTTGTGTTGAGCAGTGTGTGCTCACCTGTGCTAAAGTGCGTGCATCCCAAAACAGTGAAAGAACACTAAAAACATTAAACCCTTATGAAAAATAGCCGACTAGTTAAGTCAGTTAATTTAGTTAAGTTAGTTTTAAGTTAGTTAGGTTAGTTGTAAGTACCGTTCAAGCCCGGTTTGAAAAATTCTCTCCGGGCACATCTCACAATCAAAACACACACAGTAACTCCATTATTATAATCATTGTTATCAGGTCATAAGCGAGTTCAACGCCAAGGCGAGGTACCGCAACTTTGTAATTAGCATACTTTAGTTAAAAATTTGTACTATTGTATTATATTCTTAATAATAAATTAATTTCTCTCTCTCTCTCATAAGTCAGTGAAGTAACAGAACCCGTGTGGTTATATTCATCATAGTAACAACAATTAAACAATAATAGTAAACAAATATTTGTTGTGTTTTATTTCAAACCTGCAGCATTTATGTTATAAAATACTCCAAAAATATAACACAATAATTTACAAAATAAATTACAATATAAATAATAATATTACACTTGTGAATATTTATATTCACTGGTAGATCGATCACATCTGCAACGGTAGGAGCAATCGGTGTTTCCATCGTACTGGTCGATGAGAAATGTTTTTGGAATTGCAGGCATATAAATTAACTGAACAAATTCATTAGCATGAAAACAATTTATTAAATATTTAGCATCTACATAACCGAGAACAGAGACTCGAGTGAATATCACGCTGATGCCAGACATCGGCACGACAGTGTATCTTATTTTATCTTATCAAGATAAATCATAGCTAGCAACCCTAACAACATATAGTCTACACAGTACGTAACCCTCTTACTTCTTTATTGTTCATCGCATATTTGAAACTCCGTGAGTGGGCTTTATTTTGACGAGTCTACCACACTTTTTCCTCTGCGAAAATTCTCGGTGACGCTGCGTTTTCGAATTGCAAAAAGGTAACAGAATTTGCAAAACAACAGAAATTATAGAATAAATAAATATCTTTGAAACGATAATTTTCGGGATTAAGGGGACCTGATGGTCTAGGAATTTTCGAAAAATCGATTTTTTTTTCTCGAAAGTATAGTATCTTAAAATATACTGTTAAAATTTGATGACGAAATTCAGAGTATTGTCAGGATCTACAGCCCATTAGAAGGTCAGGTAGGTAGAAGAATATATACTTTGCTTGAAACTTTAAACGCGTTTATCTCGAAAAACCATACTTTTTCGTCTTGCGGGGCCAGAAAACTACTCTGACCGATTTGTCTGAAATTTTAATATGTTATTCTGAATAGTTCTAGCTCTCGCTGGAATGTAAAACTAATAGTTTCCGTAAAATATTTTATTTTTTTTTTTTATTAACAAAACATTCAAAAAATACTGGTCGTTTTCAAACTTGTACTTTTGACTACGCGCCATTTTGTCAAATTTTTTTATTCGCCTTCTGCGATAGCTTTACTTATACTAATTAAAAATTCGTCAATTGTTTTATTTCAGATCAGAGGGAGAGATAAATCATCATTCACCACGCAATTCCATTTTTTTAGAGAGGGAGACTTCAGCATCATTTTTTTCTAATTTAAAAAAAATTTTTTTGTCTTTATTTTCATTTTTGTGTAGGTTATTAGTAATAAAATAAGTGTAAAAAGTTGAAAGCATTATTCATTACCCTCATATAGAAAAATTTTTTTAAAATAGCTTAAATTTTAGGCCGCTAGACCACCGGTCCCCTTAATAAAAATTATTCTTATAATCAAGAAATTTTCTGAGCATAAGAGTCTTTCTAAAATTTCATTATGTGTTTCATTTATTCTATAATTTCTGTTATTTTTTGCAATTCTGAAACGCAGCGTTACCGACAATTTCCGCAGAGTAAAAGTGTGGTAGATCTGTCAAAATGAAGCCACTCACGAAGTTTTAAATATGTGGTAAACAATAAAAGTAAGTGGTTACGTACTGTGGACTATATGTTCAGGACGCATGATCAGTGATTTAGAGGATAAAGTTTGTTAATGTTCGATGAAATGTCAATTCTAGAGGGGTTGTCGTATGATCTACGTGCTGATAGAATTACTAGGCATGTTGACATGGACACCGGATTTATAGGGAAGGAATAGGTAAATAGCGTCATGATTTTTATGTTGCAAGATGTGAGACGTAGATGGAAGCAGTCAGTTGCCTACTATATTTGTCGAAACTTAACTTCAGATCATTTGTCACGAATGATCATTGAAGTTGTTCGGCGAATAGAGTCAATTGGATTTCGGGTTATGTGCACGGGGTGTAACAAGGGACGAATTAATTTACAAGCATTGAATTCTTTAAAATCGAAAAAAAACCTCTACCTTTGGTTTCGATGGTAGTGCAATTTTTAGTCTTGTGTTCAATGTTCTTTTTTTGTACTTATTACTAGTGTTCAGTTATTTATTGTTAGTATTAAATATTTTTTAAAAATAAATAAGTTACATAGATAACTGTCTTTTTTGTTAATTGTAAACACTATCATACAATAGTATGCAAGAAAATTTTAATTTAAAATATATTAACGTCCATATTCAAAAATGTTTAATTTTAATACAATTCTATAATAATTTTAAAGTAATGAATGTCGTATTTCATATGGAATTCATTACTTTAGAATTATAAAATTGTATTAAAATTACACTTTTCTGAATGGGAATGTATGCTGGTATACATTCCCATTAAAATATTCAAATTTCAAGTATTCAAATCTCCTGCACAAATAACATGCAGGCAGGTGCCACCTGGCAGTGTCAGAATGAGTTAACAATCCACCCTCCCCCCCTGTTCATCGTTTTCATGCCATAGATTTTTAATCCGTACCTTGTCATCTAGGAGAGTCTTTATCTATGGCTAATATGTATAAAAGTGACGCCGCGCTAAGTCGTTCTCCGGGATGCCTGCGTACGGCGAGTCACACTCACCAAATCAAATCAAATATAAATTTATTGACAACTGTCTTATATACAAACTATTTACAATTGTAATGTGTCTGTGTGGTGTAGCGTTGTTGGTGGTGTGGTTCCCTCTCGCTTGCGCACTTTTATGTTACGCTCGCCGGTACGCTTGCGCATTATCAACACGCATCAAACTACTCTTCAACAGATAATTTTAAGAAAAGAATAGTTACTTGTAAGAAAGCGACAAGTTCAATAGTTCGGTATCTTATGAGCTTTTATCACAACATTTGTGTTCAGGCGATTGAACATGGCACTTTTATGTTTAAGTAAGGAGTTGTTCAATTGGAGGTGTGTTTTACTTTTGTATTCATGTTAGGTGCTAATGACCTTAGTTGTCGATGCGTCCGTAATATTAATAGTACATTTGACCGAATTGTGGGGACAAACATTATTGATAAGGTATGTGTTCAGGATTACTAAATCAAGCTACCGAGCCTAAGCCACTTAGCGCCGGCAGCCACACGGGCACTCACCTGCGCTTGGGAGGCTACTGGCGCACATGACGCTACGCCGCTTGGGTTTACAGACGCTAAGGACCAGGCCGATCAAAGTAACATAGGCAACCTTGAAGACCTTTTTTAAGTAATGCTGACACGTTGGGATGGCGTTAGTTGTCTCGATGTATAAGTCATTTTATATTGTTTTACTATTGGCAGAGAACATGAACATACAAAATCGTCTCCTATTGGCCACAAAGAAAAAGTGCATCTCCGAAAAACCCTTTTCAAAAATTTCCTCATATATTTTGTTGGGTTGTACTTGAACATAGATATACTTGAAATTGAACATATTTAAAAATGAATTTTGCTACTCGCAATTGTTTCCATCTGCCGTGTTCCGAGTGATAAATTATTCTATTACCTGAGAAACAGAAAGCAGGTGAGATATATTTTAATTGTATTAACTTTCATTGTTAATAATTATTTATGTGTAATAATCTTTGTATTGTGGAGCACGTCTTTTGGCTCCAAGCACTGGGAATTGGTAAAGAATATCTTATCATGCCGCATGCCCGGATAATGAAATTATGCCGGCAGTATTTCAAACAATGCGATTACGCCATTCCCAACAAAACCGCTTAATCAAATCAGCGGTCCCCTCGCTGTGCTTGGAAAGACAGGTATAAAATATTTTATTTGTTAACATAATTTACATTATTAAAAATAAATAAAAGTGGTTTAATAGATATGGTTTTGAAAATAACAATTTTTCAAAACCATACTATGTGAGATACAATAATCCGAAAACACATAATTTGTTTCTGGGTAACAATAAACATTTGTATAATTAGTGCTACTTAAATTTTAGCTACCGTCTGGCAGTGTTTCCATCAACAAGTACGATGGAAACACCTGATCGCTCCCTACCATTGCAGATGTGATCGATATGCCAATAAATATACGTATTCACAAATTTAATATTCTTATTTATACTATAAACAGTTTTGTAAGATTATAAAAAATTCTATTATAATTACTATACAAATCGACCCACCCTCGGCAATGTTTCTATTATTATTTTGAATGGAAACACTGATCGTATAAGTTAAGCTAAGTTAGTTATTCAAAGCAGTACAAAGTTATATAATAAATTATAATATATGTATATTTTAGATCGCAACTTTGGAGGAGCCATCATAAATTGCCACACTCCATACAAACTCGATTGAAACGAGTGCGAACAACGAACGCCTTTAGTAGCTGTTCCTTCAAAAATCTCGTGTAAGTAGTTGTTATTCTTTAGAATGATTTATATATCTGACGTTCAAAATCTATTAATTTTATTTATATTGTAGACATCCACAGTAATATCTCTTAGAGATATTAGGAAAGAAATGCCAAATACATCGAGTACAGCTAAATTTATGAAACTTTTTAAAAAGGAAACAAAAATATATCTGTACTCTGAAACTTGTTTTGTGTAAAAATAAGAAAAAATATAAAGACATTGTTACGAAGCAGTGCAAATCACTTGAATTTAATTTTTCAAAGATCTTCCTGCTACAGCCCGAATATTGTTGGCCTCTACAGGTATTAATTTTTCCAAATTATTAAATGTTTACATTGTCGTTTATAAGTTAATAAACATATGTATATTTTTTATAGCTTCGTGTCAGGGATGTGGGCACAGTCAGACAGACGGTGGACTGGAAGAAGAAAAGTTGTTGTGATTATCTTTCTGGAAAAGAAGCCCAAAAGGTTTATTCGTTCATTACGGAAAATTAATTGCTTTACCATCGATCAATACTTTAAGGGACTCTTTTGAGATTGATCCTTTTGAAACCAGGTGCAAACGACTACATCATGTTATACCTAACAAGCATGGTCAGTAATTTAGAGGCCAACGACAACTTCTGTTCATTTATGTTTGATGAAATATCAATTTATAAGGGGTTGTCGTATGACCAACATGCTGATTGAATTACTGGGCATTTTGACATGGTCACCGAATTTATAGGGAAGGAATATGTAAATAGTGTTAAGGTTTTCATGTTGCAAGGTGTGAGACGTAGCTGGAAGCAGCAAATTGCCTATTACTTTTGTCGAAATTTAACTTCAGATCATTTATCCCGAATGATCATGGAAGTTATTCGGCGAGTGGAGTCAATTGGACTTTGGGTTGTGTGCACGGTTTACGACATGGGATGCAATAACGCGAAAGCATAAAATTCCTTAAAATTGAAAAAAGATCCCATTTTTGGTTTCCGAAGGTAGAGCAATTTTTAGTGTTTGATCCACCCCCGTTTTCTCAGATGCACATGGAATATTCTCTTGAAATCGAAAATTGGTAGATATAAGAAATAAAAAACGAAAGTTATTAAAATTAAATTAATCTTCACAGTTCGTCCACTCCTGTATTATGCTGTTGCAGGTTCAAATTAATAATTCTGAGGTTGTGTTTAGCTATTTCGATATTCCTAGACTTTTGAAAATCTTTTCCAAACTATGCTGTTTAGATATTAAGTGTTCTCTATTTTTTGTGAGTATTTATTTATAAGTAGTACTTATTTATTATTAGCGTTCATTTATTCATTACTATAGTTTATTTAAAAATTATTACTGTTAAGTATTTTGTTACGGTATCATACGTACTAGAGAGAGACAGAGGGAGAGAAGGGTGATCATGGCAACACTAGTTGTAAACAGGGAGAGTAAGAGTTTCATCACGGGTCGTAACACTCTCTGAAGGAAGAAAAGGACAAAAATTGAGATTCAAATAGTGGAGTGATTATTGTAAACAATCCATCTTGAAACATGGTGTCAGAAGTGGTGCTCTTGTAAATACAGAGACTCTAGAAAAAACACCACTAGTAAGTTCGATTTTCGATAAAAGTTTCGGACGCCCGTAACTGTCAGATAAAACTCCGCCATGACCGATTCTAAATTGATAGAATTTCTATCGTCCCAAACAATTCTACTGCAACAAATACAGAATCAATATTCTAAAGAGGCAAGGAGCAATGCTGAGTGCTTGCACCAAATAAGTGAATCGCTCGCGAATCTACAATGCCAAATTCAGGAACAAAATCAACGCGCTGATTTCCAGTGTGAAATGTCTACTTCAGCATCGCGAAATTACGAAAATAGGGACATGCAGCTCAGTCAGTCCATTCCCTGGCCCCAACCTCTCGATGTGGACACGGGGGATATAAATGAAAACTTCAAGTTATTCAAACAAAACTGAGAGACTTACTACATAGCGACTGGTATCGACACTTGGGGAAATGACCTGGAAGTAAAAAAAATTAACATCCTTTTATCGATAGTCGGGGATCGTGCGAAAAAGTAATACGCTTGTTTTCACCTGACAGACGAAGATAAAACCTCAAAGGCAAATGTGTTAAATGCCATAAAAAAATGTCTCGTATCGGAAAGGAACCTTCTTTATGACAGATATATGTTTCACACATGTAACCAAATCGAAGGCGAAACATTCGACTCGTATTATATAAGACTCGAGAAAATTATAGACGTCTGTAAATATAATAAAAACGTGTCGGAAGATACGATGCTACGCGACAGATTGGCATTCGGAATTCGCGACGTGCATTTAAAAAAGAAGTTCCTGCGTGAAAACCCTGACGATTTGACATTAGAGAGGCTTAAAAGTGCGTGCAAAATTAACGAGATAACTGAAGAAAGGTTCAAGGAAATCAACTCAGAGGAGAAAACGATCAATAAAATTCAAAATAAAAAGGTAGATTCACAACAATGTCGATTTTGTGGAACTCTACACGAATTCAAAAAACATCTCAGTCCGGCCCGGGATAAAAAATGTTCATCATGCCAATGACGTAATCACTGATCGGTTGTCTATAAAAAAAAAATCGGACGTCAAACATGAAACATGAGAAGAAAGCGAAGAAAAAAGCGATGAATAAAATTCAAGAGGCGTCAACGGAGTCTGAATTAGAAACAAATGACGAAGAGGATTGTTTGAACATTTATGCCGTCTCCAACTTCCAAGCGGAAAGAAGAAGGGGAACGGTACACTTAAAACTTAAATTTGGAGAGAACTGGACCAAAATTCCGTGGACCTTGACACATGATCTGAGGCAAACATCATCGGATTTAAGGAATATTGCAAGCTAGTTAAACGATCAAATCCGAAGATAAAAAAGTCATCGTATCGGTTAAAAAGCTTTGGCGGAAGTAGATTGATACACTTGGTGACGTAGACGTGCTCTGTTTACACAAAAATAAGAAATTTTGTCTAGTGTTTCAAGTCGTCAATGTTAACCATGACGCACTCCTCTCTAAAAAGGCGTGTCTCACCTTGGGGCTGGTAAAATACTGCTTTAAGATCGAAAATAATGATGACAACATAACACTCTCTGAAGGAAGAAAAGGAGCTCAGCAGATTATAGAATGCGGGTGTATTCAAAGGCTATGGACACATCTCCGGCGACATAACACTGGAAATTGATCCGTCAGTGAAACCGGTGAGGCAACCTGCAAGAAGAATTCCAATAAGCATCCGAGATGATTTAAAAAAAGAACTGTCTAGGCTTGAAAAAGAAGGAATAATCTTACAAGAAAAGATGGGCACCGACTGGATAAGTAATCTTCTTTTAGTAAAAAAAAAATAATAAACAGCCACGAATTTGTATCGATCCGGTTCCACTCAATGCAGCGTTGAAAAGACCACGTTTTCAATTCACTACGCTGGACGAAATATTACCAGAAATCGGCAAGGCAAAGGTTTTTTCAACCATGGACGCTAAGAAAGGTTTCTGGCAACTAAAACTGACTGAAGATAGTAGTAAACTGACAACGTTTTGGACACCTTTCGTAAGATATAGATGGCTTCGTCTTCCCTTCGGCGTATCGCCTGCCCAGAAATATTCAGTCAAAAAATGCAAGAAGTCGTGAGCGGCTTAAAAGGTATTGAAATTCTAATAGACGACATCTTGGTCTACGGATGCTGAGACACCCTCGAAGAAGCAGTTCGAGATCACCATATAAATCTCGAAAATCTTCTCATTCGTCTCGAAAAAAAACTGTAATTTAAATAGAGAAAAAATCAATTTGTGCCGACATCGGTCAAGTTTTTTGGGCACGTATTGACCAGCGATGGTCTCATGGCGGATGAAACCAAAACGAGTGGCATTAGAAACATGTCAAGACCAAATAACAAGAAAGAAGTACTACGATTCCTCGGGATGGTGACTCACCTCCCTAGATTTATTAAGAATTTATCAACAGAAACCGAAGTTCTGCGAAGACTCACGAGGGACGACAATGACTGGATTGAGACAGAAAAGGAAGAGGAATGTTTCAAGCGCATCAAAGAACTCGTTGGGAACATCGAAATACAACCGTATTTCGATCCTTCGATCCAATTCCCGTTAACGATGAAATGTGACGCGAGTTCCACTGGTCTTGGCGTTGTTCTCTTTCAGCAGGGCTGTATGATTGGCAGTGCATCAAGAGTACTAACGAAAACGGAACGCAATTATGCTCAAATTGAGAAGGGGTTATTGTCAATTGTATTTGTATGTGTACGTTACGATCAGCTCGTAGCTGGAAGTAAACAAACGACTATAAAAACAGATCGTAAGCCGCTAATCAATATTTTCCAGAAGCCGCTACTGAAGGCCCCAAAACGGCTACAGCTGATGCTCATGGTTCTTCAAAGATACCACTTGCACGTGATTTTTGTCGAAAGAAAAGAGAATGTAGTAGCGGATGCTCTGTCAAGAGCCATTGACCTGTCGGACTCTGCGTCAGAGAATTTAATGAAAAATGTTGACATTTTCAAACTCCAAAGAGAAATCCTCGTCAGTCGCCTAATAGAAAAAATCACGATAAAACCTCTACAAGTTAATCCTGAAACAACAAGTACAATTATCCTAGAAACCCAAGCGGATACTACGATGAAAAAATTGGCAAGTTATATAATTAATGGATGGCCAAAATATATACAGAATATATATATATATATATATATAAGAAGATTACCGCGTTTATTTCAAGTACAAACAAGATCTCTCAAACCAGGACGGGCTCATCTTCAAAAGCGATCGCATTGTAATTCCGTTCAATATGAGAAAAAAAATGCTGGCACGAATCCATGTAGCTCACTCTGGTATGGACCGCAACGCTACAGCTAGCAAGAGAGACAATTTTTTGGCCTGGAATTACCTCCGACATTGGACTTAAAATTCAATCGTGCGAAACTTGCTGGAAATTTGCAAAATCGCAACAGCAGCCTCCCATGCAGTCGCACGAGATTCCAGAATACCGATTCCAATACGTATCGATGGACGTATTTTTCTCTAAGCTAAAAGGAGAAAAACGAAAGTTTCTTATCACTGGCGATCATTATTCTGATTATTTTGAACTTGATATATTACAGGACATGTCGGCTGAGACACTTATCGCCACGTGCAAACGAAATTTCAGTAGACACGGCATTCCCATGAGACTATGCAGCGATAATGGAACCAATTTCAAAAATCAGCTAATGGAGAAACTCGCCCGTAACTGGGCATTCACGATTGTGATTTCTGCACCAAAACACCAGCGTGGGAATGGTAGAGCAGAATCTGCAGTCAAAATTGCCAAGAAACTAGTCAAGAAAGCAAACGAATCCGGAGAAGACCTATGGCTCATGATTTTACAATGGCGCAACACAACAAACAAGATCGGTTCGAGCCCCGTCCAACGGATTTTTTCTCGACGAACGCGCACCGGACTTCCAGTGACAATGGAGAAACTACTACCTCAAATAATTCCCGAAGTACTGGACAAACTCGAGTTGAATAGGCGCAGGTCGAAATCCTACTACGACAGGAAGACGAGAAATCTACCAAAGCTCGTGATCGGTCAACCAGTGACGGTGCAAATTCACCCGGACGTCGACAAAACGTGGGAAAAAGGGAAAATAGTGAACAAGTTCAGTGACAGAGACTATGTAATTAATGTCAAGGGAACAAATTACAGACGCAACTTAGTTCATATTCGACCTACGACAAACTTTTCTCAACGCCTAGAGCATCTGGGAATTCAGTCATCCGCAACAGATTCATTCATTGTCTTTGTTTCAACGACAAAGTCTATTATCTAGTCCAAAGGCAACTCCTGAGATTCACAACAAGAATCAAGTCTCGAAATCAATGAACGAATCTCCGAACACGACGCAACCAGATTCTCAACAGGGAACTTCAATTGCTGTTTCAAAATCAGAATCGACGTATCCATCGACTCTACCAAGGAAGCGTTCAAAACTTCCAGGAAAATTTAAAGACTTTATTATGAATTAATAATTTTGTTACGGTATCATACGTACTAGAGAGAGACAGAGAGAGAGAGAAGGGTGACCATGGCAACACTAGTTGTAAACAGGGAGACTGAGAGTTTCATCACGGGTCGTAACACTCTCTGAAGGAAGAAAAGGACAGAAATTGAGATTCAAATAGAGGAGTGACTATTAGAAACAATCCATCATGAAACTTATTTTTAAAAATTAATAAGTTACATAGATAATTGTCTTTTTTGTGAATTTTAAACAGCATCAAACAATAGTATGATTGCAAAAAAATTGAAATTATTTAAAATTTATTTACATTCATTCAGAAATGTTTAATTTTAACACAATTTTATAATAATTTTGATGTAATGAATTTCGTATTTTATATTGAATTCATTTCTTTAAAAATTTTATAAAATGTGTTTAAACTAAACATTTCTGAATTGGAACGTACACTAGCGCTAATATTAAAATTTGAAGTGTTCAAACCACCCGCAAAAATATCGCGCGAACAGTGCCATCTAATTAAGTCCACAAAATTAATACCCCGCACCCCACCAGTCCATCGTTTTCATGCCATAGATTTTTAACCCGCACGTTGTCATCTAGAGATACTTTATCTATGCTAAGGACCATCTGCGCGTCCTTAGCGTTGGTCTCTCGTTCATCAACAGTCGTCGTAAGTAGACATGTTTTCAGTACACCTCACAGTCACTTGTATTCGTTGTTCCTTTGCACGGAACCCTTGCATATATTGTGAAATACATTGTTGAACGCTATCGTTCGGTATTATTTTTAATTGTGCCGGATCCCTTTTCATTCCAATACAGTATGCAATATACTTCTACTAATCATTTTGGAGAGGAAATTTATACTAAAATTCGTATGGTTAGTAGGTATTAAAACAGTTCACACTGGCACCCTTCCATTCATTAAAAAAGAGACTCTCTTGAAGGTTTCCGACGTATTAGAATACTGTAAACAAACCTTGCAAAATAAGCGTAGATGCTAGCAGCACAGGTGTAGGTGCAGTGCTACTACAAAATAATTTGCCTGTAGCATACGCATCACAAGCTTTTACTGATTGTCAAAAGTCTTATGCGCAAATTGAAAAAGAGTTATATGCTATTGTATTTGGGTGTGAGCGTTTTAGACAATATGTTATAGGGAAACCTTTTGAAGTTGAATCAGATCACAAACCACTTATTACAATTTTTAAAAGAAAAATATCTGATATACCTGTTAGGCTACAGAAAATGAGAATGCGGCTTCAACCATATGATCTTAAAATAACATACAAGCGTGGTAAAGATTTGGTATTAGCAGATATATTATCGAGAGCACACGTAAGCGAGTCAAAAGAGGATATTGGTCCGAAAATGTACATATTAGAATTAACTTTATCTGGTGAGATCAGTTCTGATAAAAAACAGATATATATATAGAAGAAACAGAAAGAGATAAAGAGTTGCAAACAGTCAAACAATTAATAATAGAAGGATGGCCTAAAGAAATTAAAGATGTACCTGAGTTGGTCAAAGCTTATCATACTTATAATGCAGATATATATGAATATGATGGCTTGCTATTTAAAAATAACTGTATAATAGTTCCAAATTGTCTAAGAGAAGAAGTACTAAATAAATTACATTATAATCACTTAGGTATAGAAAAGACTAAAGCAAGAGCTAGAGAAATTGTATTTTGGCCACGTATGAATAAAGACATAGAAAGTAAAGTAACTAATTGTAAAACGTGCTTAACATTCCAAAACTCAAATCCAAAGGAAAGTTTGAAGTCCTCAGTAGTACCGAATGAGTCGTGGGAAGTAGTAGGCGTAGATATATTTTATATCCAAAGAAAAGCTAATTTGCTAGTTGTAGACTATTATTCTAAATATGTAGATGTACTGCCATTAATAGATGAATCAAATATCACGGTTATTAAGTCGTTAAAGTCATGTTTTGTACATTGGGAAATTCCTAAAGAAGTGAGATCAGACAATGGTCCCCAATTCTCGAGTATAGAATTTAAGAAGTTCACTAAAGAATGGAAATTTTTTTTCTAGTCCAACCTATCCGCAAAGTAATGGAATGGTAGAACGTCATATTCAAACGATTAAAAAAATAATTAAAAAAACTTACTTAGACAAAAAAGACGCATACTTAGCTATTCTAGAATTTAATAATACACCTATCTCAGAAAAAATACCGTCGCCAAACTTTGTAATGCAAGGAAAAAATGTAAAAGGTGTCTTGTCTGATATTCCTAGTTTAAAGCAAGACTATAATAAGCCAATAAGAAATGAGTTATTGTTAAGACAAAAAGCGCAAAAGTATTATCATGACAAGCGAGCCAAAGATTTAAATAGATTTGAAAAGGGAGAAAATGTTAGAATAAAGAATAAAACAGGTACCTGGGATAGGGCTATAGTACTAAACAGGGATGAAAATAATAGAGCTTATAGAGTAAAGACAGAGAATGGTTCATCATTTACACGCAATAGAATACATCTTACAAAAGACACAAAAGAACCAATAGAGATAAGAAATGAAACTAGACGTTACAATGAAAGTTCAGTCTCTGAGAATACAGAAAACAGAACTGATAATAATTCAAGTTACACAGCTTGTCAGACGAATACTGAAGAGACTGAGCAACTAAATAACGAACCTAGTAACGATAATGACAACGGTGTATATGTCACTCGCAGCGGTCGAAATGTTTATCAACCTTCTTATCTAAAAGACTATGTAACTTAAGAGTCTCTCATTTAATGTTGTACTAATATTTTTAACAATAACTGTTCTATGAAGGATTATTGTCAATAATCATTTTTTATAAATTTGTTTTGTTATTTCATTTTTGTAAAAAAAAAGGGAGATGTCATGGTTAGTACTTTGATTGATAAGTGCTGCCCCCATATACAGTTGCACTTTTATTACACAATACAGTATGCAATATACTTCTACTAATCATTTTGGAGAGGAAATTTATATTAAAATTCGTATGGTTAGTAGGTATTAAAACAGTTCACACTGGCACCCTTCCATTCATTAAAAAAGAGACTCTCTTGAAGGTTTCCGACGTATTAGAATACAGTGGTACCTCGACTTACGAACCGCTCTACATACGAACTTTTTCCGTACTCTATTTTGGCTTCTAAATACGAACTTAATTTCGATATATAAAGCATGAGATTTCCGAGTACAATAACATGTGTTTATAATTTGGCAGTGATACTTTCATTATCACTTTCATAAAATATATTTCTTGTTTCTGACATTATGGGGCAGTGTATCCCAAAGAAGGTTCACCGAAATACTGTAACTGTTTCTTCTGTTGCAACTGATACAAACTATTTTAAAAAAATGTGTGCAACATGAAAAATCGATAGATGTCAATAGAAATGTTTCATTGTAGATTTAAAGTTTTTAAAAACATACGTTAGAAATTCTATTATAAGAGACAGTATCTTATTCGTTGTAACAAATAAAATTACTTACGTATTTTTTAAAAAACTAAATAACGATAAATGAAATAACGTCCAAAAAAGACAAACTCGAATGACGTGTTTTATTATAGATTCATATTACTTTCATGACATAACCTGTAATATAAGCGTCAATTTCTTAATCAACCTTTTTAAATATGGAACCGAAGAAATTAAATATGGAACTGAGAAGGAAGAAGAAAGAAAATCACAATTGAATAGAAGAAAGAAATCGAGAAAAAATATGAGAAAGGGATTAGACAAATTGATTTGTGCGCACAATATAACTTGTCCAAATCCACCATAACTACAACTGTCAAGAGAGCAGATTCTTACAAGAATCTGGATGTGACCAAGCGAGTAAAGTTATGGAAGAAATGGAATATTTATTACTTGTCTGGATTAATGACATGCAACTAAAAGAATATAGTGTACCTCAAAACATGATTTGTTTGAAATCTCAAGCTATTTAAGGAGATCTTACACTGAATTTCCCATCCACTAGCAGCACCGAAAATATCAATGAGGAATTTAAAGCTAGTAAAGGATCGTTTGAAAAATTTAAGAACAGAACCGGTATCCACAGTGTAGTAAGGCATGGAGAAAGTGCTAGTGCTGACAAAGAAGCTGCCAAAAAGTACTTAAATGAATTTCAGGAATTGATGAAAACAGAAGACTACAGGCATAAGCAAGTGAAATCAGCCTGCAAAAGAGTATGCGTTCGAGAAACTCACTCAGAAAGACTTGAAAGCGAAACTGACATTACTATAGATACGGTTGTTTCCTCGGCTAATGCTATTCACTTAAAAGTTAAAGAAGCAGACATCGACGAGTTAGTAGGACAGCACAAGGTTGATCTGACTACTGAATACCTACAAGAGTTAAGAAGAGAGAAGGAAAAAGAAAAGGATGACGAAGAACAGTAAATGTCTTCAGAGGCCGAAGAAGATAGCAACAAAAAAAGAAGTCATTAAAAGAAATGATGTAAAAAAATCTTACAACACTGGAGAGAATTAAGAGAGATGGTTAGCAAGTGACATCCGAACCAAGACGTCGTCTGTAGAGCCACCGAAAATTTTAATGAGAATGTCATTAATCACTTTAGGAGGGCATTGACAAGGCGACAGACTCGATCAACGATGTATAGCTTTCTCGAACCTTCTTCACCGAATAGAAAAAGGAATCATCGTAGGCAGCACTTAACGAAAATGTTTTTTTATTAAACCGTGTAAAACCAAAAATCTCTTAAATAAAAATAATTATATTTTGGATACAAACGCATTCTTTTCAAAATTTGTAAGTCTGAGAACGGATTAATTGATTCGCCCTAAGATATAATGGAAAACTGCGTTTCGAGATACGAACCTTGGACTGCAACGAATTAAGTTCGCAAGTCGAGGTACCACTGTATTTTTAATGTTGATGCTCAACTGTTCTGTTATCATAACACTTCCATCAGGTTAGTAAAAGTCCTTATTTATATGTAAAGTATTAGCAGTGAAATTATATTCAATTTGTAATGAATGTATCATATATTTTCATATCTTGATCAGTACATATTTTTATATTTAGCAAATATATTTCATATTTTATTTGTCCCTTTTTTTAAAAAAAAAGGATATAATTAAAAATTTGTAATTTTATTATTAATTAGTTTTATATAGTAATGGTTAATTGTCAGACATATACAATAGAGATTTTAGATGAGGCCCGACTTAAGGCGTGGTAATGCAAAATTCTTGAAACGCCACTTCGGTCAAAGTTATTACCGAAGAGATATTTGCGGGATTCGATCGACACTTTCGAATATTTGTCGCATTCTCTCCTCGATTATTTCTACATCGTTTTTAATAATACTGTTGTGTAATCGACCAGGTACAGTGTTTTGCACAGTTTCGACATTATTTTGCCCATCGAGATATTTATCTAGAAGTCATCATCACAGAATGCAAATCTCATCAAACATTATTAACTTTATAACTGTTCCGAGAGGATTTTTATGCAAAAACATTTCTAATTTCTGACGTATTACTGAAATCATGGTTAAACTTGTTTATTTCGCATTTTCCAAAGAAACATTCTTTTAACCTATACATATATGTAAAATTGTTATAAGAATGTGTTAATTCAACATTAAGAGGAGAAATCTTCAATTTAATATGGATTATAGTGGACGCCAAATACAGCTATAAATTTGCCACTGATCAAATTTAATTAACTTAAAATAACTTTCAGATACATCAGATTAATTATAATGAAATATATTTGTGTACATCTTTTAAACTTCAATGCGGATAAAAAAATAATAGAACAAAAATGCATAAAGGACATGCAAGGAACATCAAAATTAGTGTTCAGAAAAAGACCAACACTTTGAAATCATAGAATTCTTGTGCATTCCTGCTTTTTTTTCTTTTTGATTTCATTATAAAAAAATCAAAAATAATTAGGACAGATTAGTTTTTTTTTTTTTTTTTTGTAACTAATATTCAATAGTCTTTAAACATAATAAGTATTATTTAATAGCAAGTTATTTATTAAACAGATATAATAATCAATAGTAAAACATCAGCTCCAAATTTATTAATTCAGTGATTTTACATTTTACTATGTACTTGAAAACTAATGACAATAGTAATTACGGATGAAATATAATGAGTTGATAATCATAAATTTCCAAAAGAGCATAGGGAATATACGAAGATAATTTCTATCCGCAGTTTACATTGTTTAAAACTAATACGGTATTTTATTTACTCATGTCATCTTTTATTCGTATTTATAAACTTCTAATAAAACTCAGTTTTACACGATATAAAAAGTTTCTCCCATCCTACAGTTCTACAAAATACACTTTACAGCCGTACGCAGCGGTTCCTTTTCTTTTTAACATGATCGACGAGACCGTGTGATTTCGATCATACTTTCATCCTTATCGTACTAGATAACGTAAGGAAGCTCATTTCCTTTTTCGACTGCTTTAATATTCGCTTTCATTTCTGTAATTAAAAACTCGCAGAATGTGCTAGAACCGAATATACATGCAATATCGAGAAGAGTCTTTCCGTCTTCATTACGAGCATCGATCGAAATGCCTTCAGACACCAGCAAACGTGCAACTTCGACCATGTTT
The DNA here is from genome assembly GCA_034766995.1 of Acanthacorydalis orientalis. NCBI lineage: Eukaryota > Metazoa > Arthropoda > Insecta > Megaloptera > Corydalidae > Acanthacorydalis > Acanthacorydalis orientalis. Next base: position 9,100,423 of record CM068325.1, on the reverse strand, counting down.
TCATTCTTATTCTCCGCCAGGCAATGTAAGGTAGTCCAGTTTCTGTTATTGACTGCCATAATATCCGCTTGCATTTCTGTGATCAAGTACTCACAGAGTGCGCGAGAGCCGAACGAGCAAGCGACAAGAAGGGGCGTACTTCCGTAGTTATGACGAGCTTCGATCGAAACGCCTTCGGAGACCACCAAACGTGCAACTTCGACCATGTTTTCATTCTTGTTCTTCGCCAGGTAATGTAAGATAGTCCAGTTACTGTTATTGACTGCCTTAATATCCGCTCGCATTTCTGTGATCAAGTACTCGCAGAGAGCGCGAGAGCCGAACGAGCAAGCGACAAGAAGAGGCGTATCTCCGTCTTCGTTACGAGCTTCGATCGAAACGCCTCCAGAAACAAGCAAACGTGCAACTGCGATCATATTTTCATTCTTATTCTCTGCCAGACAATGTAAGGTAGTCCAGTTTCTGTTATTGACTGCCATAATATCCGCTTTCATTTCTGTGATCAAGTACTCACAGAGTGCGCGAGAGCCGAACGAGCAAGCGACAAGAAGAGGCGTACCTCCGTCTTCATTACGAGCTTCGATCGGAATGCCTTCAGACACCAGCAAACGTGCAATTTCGACCATGTTTTCATTCTTATTCTCTGCCAGACAGTGTAAAGTAGTCCAGTATCTGTTACTGACTGCCTTAATATCCGCCTTCACTTCTGTGATCAAATACTCACAGAATGCGCGAGAGCCGAATGAGCAAGCGAGATGGAGAGTCGTTCTTCCATGTTCCTCACGTGCTTCGGTCGAAATGCCTTCAGACACCAGCAAACGTGCAACTTCGATCATGTTTTCATTCTTATTCTTTGCCAGAGAGTGTAAGGTAGTCCAGTTTTTGTTATTGACTGCCTTAGTATCTGCTTTCGCTTCCGTGATCAAGTACTCACAGTGTGCGTGAGAGCCGAACGAACAAGCGACAAGAAGAGGCGTATCTCCGTCTTCGTTACGAGCTTCGATCGGAATGCCTTCAGAAACCAGCAAACGTGCAATTTCGACCATGTTTTCATTCTTATTCTCTGCCAAACAGTGTAAAGTAGTCCAGTATCTGTTACTGACTGCCTTAATATCCACCTTCACTTCTGTGATCAAATACTCACAAAATGCGCGAGAGCCGAATGAGCAAGCGAGATGGAGAGTCGTTCTTCCATGTTCCTCACGTGCTTCGATCGAAATGCCTTCAGACACCAGCAAACGTGCAACTTCGATCATGTTTTCATTCTTATTCTTTGCCAGAGAGTGTAAGGTAGTCCAGTTTTTGTTATTGACTGCCTTAATATCTGCTTTCGCTTCCATAATCAAGTACTCACAGTGTGCGCGAGAGCCGAACGAGCAAGCGACATGAAGAGGTGTATTTCCGTCTTCATTACGAGCTTCGATCGGAATACCTTCAGAAACCAGCAAACGTGCAACTTCGACCATGTAATCATTCTTATTCTCCGCCAGGCAATGTAAGGTAGTCCAGTTTCTGTTATTGACTTCCATAATATCCGCTTTCATTTCTGTGATCAAGTACTCACAGAGTGCGCGAGAGCCGAACGAGCAAGCGACATGAAGAGGCGTACCTCCATCTTCATTACGAGCTTCGATCGGAATGCCTTCAGACACCAGCAAACGTGCAATTTCTACCATGTTTTCATTCTTATTCTCTGCCAGACAGTGTAAAGTAGTCCAGTATCTGTTACTGACTGCCTTAATATCCGCCTTCACTTCTGTGATCAAATACTCACAGAATGCGCGAGAGCCGAATGAGCAAGCGACAAGAAGGGGCGTACTTCCGTAGTTATGACGAGCTTCGATCGAGACGCCTTCGGAGACCACCAAACGTGCAACTTCGACCATGTTTTCATTCTTGTTCTTCGCCAGGTAATGTAAGGTAGTCCAGTTACTGTTATTGACCGCCTTGATATCCGCTCGCATTTCTGTGATCAAGTACTCGCAGAGAGCGCGAGAACCGAATTCGCAGCCGATATGAAGCGGCGTTCTTCCGTATTCGTCACGAGCATCGATCGAAATGCCTCTACAAATAAGTTCTTTTACAATTCCGATTTTCTGTTCGTCGTGTGTTGCTACCAGCATGTGTAAAAGTGTTAGCTTGGAATTGTCGGTAACGAAAACATCTGCTTGGTTTGCATTTAACAGGCACTCATAGACAGATTTCGATGCGCAATTGGCTGCATAATGAAGTGGAGTCCGACCTTCAATATTTCTAGTATTGACCAAATCCGTGTTTGCTAATAGTCGCACTATCTCCATCGATCCGTCTCGTTCCTCGGATATTCGTGCTAGTGAATGCAGAATGGTGTTCCCGTCATAGTCGTATTTATGACTTAAATTCACATTAGTTTCCTCCATTATGTACTTTGTCAGAGACACGTGTCCCGAGATTGCTGCGTAATACAACGGCGTCCTTTTGTCTCCGTCTATCGTGTTGATAAATTCGTCTCTGTGAGTTGCTTCAGTGTGCTCCATTAGGTTTCTGACTATTTCCTTATATCCGTTCTTCGATGCGTGAAGTAAGCACTGAATTTTGTCAGAAATGAAATCCGTTATGTTTTCGTCGCTTTTCGTCAACAGCAAGTCTAGATTCTTCCACATCTGTGCGACGCATGCGTACTGCACTGGCGTGTATCCGAAGAAGTCGTCTCTTGCATTCATGTCGAACTCGCGTCGGAGCAACTGTTGAAAGATGTTGTCGAACTCATACGTGGCACATAAGTGAAGTGCATTTCGGCCGAATTTGTCGGTCGAGCTGACAAACGTACTGCTTTCTTCCTTATCGATGAAATCATCGAACCGATCTTCATCGCAGTTCAATAAGATTTTGAATATTTTTGATGATGTTTGATCTTTAATGGAAAGACGGTCGAAAAAAAGCTTAAATGTTTTTCTTTCAGAATGAAACATGGCTTCGGCGAGAAACTCTCTCGATTTTTGTCGATCGTCTTCGACGAGTTCGTGAAAAAACTCCGCAGCGAAATACTCCGCGAACATTCTATGCGTGTATTTGGGAGTACCGTCGCGTACGGACTGAATTATGCCCGTCTTCTCATCTCCACTTTCGATTTCTTTTAAGAAACGTTTCAGCTGGCGTTTTTCTTTTTTATCTAAAATGCATTCGGAATCGTTTCTTTTTAAATTGTCCAAATCGATTTTATCTCCGAACAGCAGATATACACTCGCCAGTCTGTGATTTTCTTTAAACAGAAAAAAACTATCCTCGAGATGTTTCCTTTCTAGCGGCGAAGCGGGATGAATGTATTGCTTTTTTTTCTCTTCGACGTATATTTTCCACTTCAGTAGCACGAATTCTTCGAAGAGTTCCAGCACGTCGACGCGTTTAGGTAACGGCGGATCGTCGCGTCCCTCGACGAAAACCTTATGTTCCTTCTCGAACACGTCGCCGATCAACCTGCATTCGAGCGGAGTGTTCATGAGTCGTTCGGTTCTGTCGACGGTCGACGATTTCACCGAATCTATCAGCGCGTCGATGAATCTCGTCGAACGATCTCGGTCGACGTCGCCGCTCGGATTCCATCGGTTCGTGAGAAACGACGCCATGTTTTCTCTATCGAACGGATCGAGCCGATAGCAGAGACGGTTGAATACGTCCTCGAGATATTCTTTTTCGTTCGGTCGCGACGTGAGGAACATTCTGAATCTCTCTTTTCGGTTCAGACTCGTGACGAGTTCGACGACGGCTCGCCTGTGATCCGGGGCGATCTCGTCGAACGCGTCGAACAGTATCGTGACTTCCGGCCACTCCGCGAAGAGACTCCTTTCGAACGCGCCGAAGCGTCGGCTGTCGGCGATGAATTCCGTGGCGGAATCGACGTCGAACGCCTTTCGATCTCCGAAGTCTTTCACGTGATCCGTCAGATTCACGTGCAATATCCACGCGTGACGATCTTCGTCCTCGATGAGTTTCGACGCGAGTCTCGACAGCAACGTGCTCTTCCCCATTCCGGGGTCCGCGCATACGATGATTATATCGTCGTTCAGATCGGTCAACCGACGGTCGTCGAAGCGGTTCGTGATTCCTTCACGTACGAAATCCCTGACGCGCCTGATCGATCGGGACGCCTTCCTCAGATAGAATCTCGTCTCGGAATGCTCGATCCACACGACATTCTTCCCCGCGTACGATTCGCAGAACCGTTTGAATTTTTCTTCCGGATTCCGTTCCGGTAATAAGAATGTCACGTCGGCCTCGTCGTCGGCTTCGCCGTCGGTTTCGCCGGCGCCGTTGCTCTCGCGCTCGTCCCTTTTCGAATCGTCGAGCCGCGCGCCTCTGTTCGAGAAATCGTCTCGTCTCCGCACGGATTTTTCCTCGCGGAGTTCTCTTAACTGTGTCTCCGTCATCCCGCTGAAGACGTAGACGTCGTCCCTGTCGTTCAGTCCGAACCGAGCCATGTCGATTTCGTTTCCGTAGGTCACGCGTCTGTCGATATAAAAAGCGTCCGTCGATCTGAGCCTGTCCGCGGACGAGTCGATCTCGACCGGATCGGCCGATGTGACGAGCTTAAACAGAAAATCATTACCGATGATGTGACGGATGTCCGGGCGAAACACTTGTTGCACTTTCCTACAACGTGTCTGAAACCGAATTTCTTTCTCTAAGAGTTCTTCTTGCTTCGATGGTATGAGTTCAATAAATTTAAACTCATCGTCGATGCACTGCACATTATTTACAGTTAGAGATATAGATTTCGCGACGATTATAAACTTTATACGTTCCCAAGACGGAATGTCGAGTGTTTTACACGAAAAACAAGCGATCACCAACACACGGATTTCATTTAATCGCAGATCGTTTATCAGTTTGTTTTTATCGTAAGTGATAAACTCATCGTCGCCGATCAAGCGGAATGTTCCTTCTTCCAAGCACTGCACCACTTTCACAAGTGAAAAGTCGACGCTGCAACGCGTCCTCACGTGACAAACGCGTGCATTCTGCTCGAAAATATTCCTGAATTTCCGTAAACTTTCTTCGATGAATCGAACATCGTGCGTTCTAATTCGATTCAAATGGAATTCACTGAAGACGTCCGACGGGTTCTTTATTTTTTCTTTAGCTTCAGTAAACCATTCCATGCATTTTCGTCTACCGACAAAATATCCTCGGGGATCGCACACCCACCTAGCGATGTTATTGTAAAGATCCTTGTATACGTTATCGACGTACTCTTCGTCGTCGACCCGAAGAAACTTTTTTATTTCGTCTTTGGTTTTTCGTTCGGCCTCTTCGTCGCAAAAATCAACACGGATCCGTAATTTACTAAAAAAATCTTCAGCATCGACCGATAAGTCGCCGTTCTCGTTCAAAACTTTTCCGCGAAGAGAGTGCTCGTATTTTAAAAAGTGTACGAGTACTTCGCGGCCTTTCTTGAACTTGTAAACTATCCCGATTTCTTCGTTACACTTCTCGAATATATTTTTATGGAGGTCATTACTGAAATCTAATCCGACATTTGTCATTAAAATGACCTCGACTATTTTACCTTCGTGTTTGTTTTCGAAATTGTTTGCTTTAATTTCCTTTTCAAACGAGTCAAAGTACATATTTAGAGAATATCTCGAGTTTTTCGATTCTTTTTCGAATATCTTGTTGGAATTTATTTTCTTATTCTTACCGGATACGTGTTTAAGTTGGTATAATTTGTATTTCCATTCGTTATTTTCCACATAATGTAAGACAATGTCGTCGAATTTTCCAGCGTCATCCATTTCACACGCCAGACGAAAATTTTCAGAATTCGCATTCAGTTGCTTACACATGAGGTAAACGATGACTTTATACTGATAGTCACGGCCGTGGGAGCATATCTTGTCCCCTGAGGAAGTATAACTATTTTCGAAAGGATCGACATTATGTTCGTCGGCTGGTACGATGGAAACTTGATTGTTTGTTGAGGACGGCATCGTCGCATGTCTGCAAAAAAAAAGAACAGCGATGATTCAAGTGAAAAATGTTTCTTATTCGAGTGTAGTCTGGTGTCAGAAACGTACATGGGCATATTTAATATTTATGTTGAAACCAAATTCAGAATAGAACGCATATGCTGTGAGGTGATAATCATTATATAACACTTTGCGAATCATCTGAGCCGCGACATTTTTTTATCAGTCGTGCACACTATCGTCTGCCGAGATGTTTTTTTCACCTCACCGCCAGTAATACTTTTACTAGTCTTTGTTTTTTTTAAATATACGGCTAGTCATTTTAAAGGAACACATTTTATCGATGAGCTTGTTTTTACACTGCTACTACTAAAAGGCCTTTCTTCGATTAAACTTTAATTTTCAATATCGTGTTGTTTCGTGAATTCAAATGCAACGTGCTATAAATTGTGCCGAATTTCGTTGTCGTTTAAATTCTTTTACAGGCAGCGCTAAAAGTCTTATTAATAAACTGAACTATTCATAACTTTTATATTATTCCATACACGTTGAAATTTTTTTTGTAGATTGAAACGTAAGGAATTCTAAACGATGTACTATCAGCTTAAGAAATGCATATAAATAGGTACGATTTATTTAGCAAAGAATCGGAGTAGAGTTTCAACTCAAAGAAGATTTTATAGAATTTTTAATCTAAGAAATACGTCTCTGCCCTGAAAATTCACAGGTCGGTTGCGAAATTTCAATACGAAATACAAGGTCAGCTGAAAACATAAACAGTGCAGCCGAAAGCGTGGTTAAAAATTAAATCTTTCACTCGCGGCCATTCAACTCACGTCGGAATAACAAAGAGTTCAGTACAAAGAATTTTGAAGTTGTGTTCATATAAGATTCAACTGGCGTAAAAAACAATGCCTAACGACCATCGAGTGCACTTCAGTTAAAGTAGAACTTTAATCGACATGGTTGAACGTAATGACTCATATTCGAAAAGTTTATGGATAAACGACGAAGCCTCTTTGCACGTAAACGGCCTTGTCAACAAAAAAAATATGCCATTCTGCGACATTAATAATCCATATCAAGGCCACCGACGGCCCTTGGACACAATAAAGTTTCTTGTTCGGTGTACAGTAACATTACAAAAGATTACTTCAAACCATATTCTTTTGAAGATGGCCAAGGCCTGTCGTTTTTGTCGTGCTGTGACATGAACTCTTAATAGTGAATGATTCATAACAATCGTAGAAAAATATTTCGGCACAGCTGAAAGAGCACGAAGAGGTTCGGTTTCAGCAAGACGATACATTTTTCATACAGAAAAAGACACGATCGATATCTTAGGACATCGTTTTCCAAATATGATATTTTTAAATCGGTGCGATGTAACGACATAGTTAGATTTAATGGCCGCGGACATTTTTCTTCGGAGCGATTT
>CM068325.1:9065540-9088040 GCA_034766995.1 Acanthacorydalis orientalis | reverse complement strand
TGACTGTTAATAGTTATTTAGGTGCAATAATATTTGTATTGTAGAACACGTCTTCGGATTCAAACGATGGCAATCGGCGAAAAACATGTCGATTCAGCATGTAGAGTGAAAAAAATGTATCATTTTAGATCATGCGACTTTACCAATTCCCAACAATACTGCATCAACAGATCAGCGGTCCTCTCGTTATGTTTGGAAAGACAGGTATAAAATATTTTTATTTCTTAACACAACCTGCTTGTGGTTTATTACATATGGTTTTGAAAAATAACAATTTTTCAAAACCATGCTACGCGAGATACAACGATCCGATAATACCTAATTTATTTCTGGGCGACAAGAAACATTTGTATAATAAATGCTGTTTAAATTTTAGTCAAGGTCCGCAGTGTTCTCGTCGACCAGTACGATGAAAACACCGATTGCTCCCACCATTGCAGATGTGATCGATCTACCAGTGATTGTAAGTATTAACAAGTGTAATATTATAATTTATACTGTAATTTATTTTGTATAATTATAAACGTTTCTACTATAATCACGATTGAAACTGTAACCACCATCTGCAATGTTTCTATTATTATTCTGAATGGAAACACTGATGGTGTAAGTTGATTAGGTAATTCAAAACAATACAAAGTTATACGATACAATATATAACATACATTTTAGATCACAACTGATAATTATTTTAAAATTCAATAGTATACTAATTTTTTAAAATTCATAAATGTTTACATTTGCCTTTATAAATTAACAAACATAAAAATATTTTTTATAGGTTCGTGTCAGGGGTATGGCAGATTTAGGCAAACAGTGGATAGGAGAGGAGTTGTTATGTTTGTTTTTCTGGAAAAGAAGCCCGAAAAAGTTATTGTTTATTATGGAAATTAATTGCTTTAGCATCGATTAATTCTCCAATGACTTTTTTGAGATTGATTCCTTTGAAACCGGGTGTGAACGACTACATTATGTCGTACCAAACACGCATGGTCAGTAATTTAGAGGACAGAAACAACTTCTGTTTGTTAATGTTCGATGAAATGTCGTATGACCTACGTGCTGATAGAATTACCGGGCATTTCGACATGAACACCGGATTCATAGGGAAGGAATATGTAAATAGCGCTATGGTTTTTATGTTACAAGATGTGAGACGTAGCTGGAATCAATCAATTGCCTACTACATTTGTCAGGAATGATCATTGAAGTTACTCGGTGAATAGAGTCAATTGGACTTCGGGTTATGTGCACGGGGTGTGACATGGATGAAATAACCTAAAAGCGTTAAATTCCTTGAAATCTAAAAAAGATCCCTTCCTTTGGTTTCGATGGTAGAGAAACTTTTAGTATTGTGTTAAATGTTCTTTTTTTATCCTCATTACTAGTGTTTAGTTATTTATTTTAGTGTTAAATATTTTTAAAAATAAATAAATTACATGCATAACTGTCTCCTTTTGTGAATTGTAAACAGCGTCAGACAATAGTATGATTGCAAAAAGAAATAAATAATTTAAAATATATTCACATCCATTCGAAAATATTTAATTTTAACACAGTTTCATAATAATTTTAAAATAATGAATTTCGCGTTTTATATGGGATTGATTACTGAAGAATTATTATAAAATTGTATTAAAATTAAATATTTCTGGATGGAAACGTATATACCAGCGCTAATATCCAAATTTCAAGTATTTAAATCCCTCGCACAAATATCGTGCGGGCAGTGCCATCTGGCCGTGTCAACATGAGTTAAAACCCTGCAGCCTATCGTTTTTATGCTATAGATTTTTAACCCGCACCTTGTCATCTAGAGTCTTTTAACTATGGCGTACACCGTTCTGGCCGTATTATATCCGCTCATACTCAGGGATAGCGACCTGCCGACATAAAATAGAATAACAACATAAAAAATTGCCATCAGGCCAACTATGACGTACGCTTCCCCGATATAGAGAAACACCTCCAAGACGAATATACAAAGTCTGCAGAGGGTCCAAAACTAAACACTGAGAGTGGCGTTGTATAAAGCATATAAGTACCTCATTAACCAGATGCATTCCGAGACAAAAGTCTGTACGGTTGCGTAGTATATCCTAGCCGCGAGTCGAACACTTTTCAAGAAGACACCACCGAGTAAACTAGCAGCGAAGGTCGAAAAATCCAGGCACATTCCACTCGTGAATAGGGTAGGACGACATTGGCGCCGCAACACCTTCGTGCAACCGTGCTACTTTATCGATCCGCGACGAACGTTGCCAACTCAAAGGCTGCGGACCAGGTTATAAAAGTAGGATGGAAGGGCGATGATCCGGGGGGATGAAATTTCTGTTCTCATTGTTATGTGGATTTTTTTGTAAGTTTCCCACATATTTTCACGAATCAGGTCCACGCTCAATACAAAACCGGATACAATCACATCCGGTAGGTTTAGAGGTGGTATATTCCGAGGAACAACCATACATAACACCAGACTTGCCTAATAAAATGACTCGCACTTTCCTTAAAAATTTGTGGGAAAAAAATATCACGTTGGTAGGAAAATAATTGCAGTTCTTGTTTTCAGAATTTTAAACTTTTTTTTTCAATAAACTTATCATTTCATCGTATTCGAGTTAATATCATTTTAAAGTGCACTTTTGGTCTGTATTTTGGTAACATTGACTTTGGTTTCATTATCAATTTTGCTTCAGATTGGGCTATTGAATTAAAGATGGAAAGAAGCAAATAACAGTAATTTTTTGTACGAGTTCAAAACGGGTGGTAAAGCAACAGAAACTGCTCGTAAACTAAACGAGGCTTTTGGTGTGGATACTGGTTAAGGAATGTACGGTGAAATAGCGGTTCTAAAAATTTCGTGCTGGGGACGAGATCTTAGAAGATGAAGAAGGTCGCGAGCGTCATTCTCAATTCATAACAAAGTGAAGGCGTTAGTTGAATCAGAACCATGCACAACAATTCAAGAGTTTTCACAAAAATTAAGCGTTAGTCATCAAATTGTTCTGGACTACTTGAAACAGCTACGAAAATCAAAAAAAAGTATGAATTTGAAGGTCATAAACCGCAATTATTTTTCTACCAACCTAATACATGCAAACATATTTTGATTGTAAAATTTTTATTTTAATCTTAAAATATAGCTTGAAAAACAGTAGTTTTTGACGGGAAAGTTTCTCGAAAAAAGGTACTTTAATCAGAATACCGTTCTGTCAATGCGGCTAAATCAACTTTCAGAAATGAATTCTCTTCTCGATACAATTCAATTTTCTTGTGGTCAAAAATATAAAATAAACGATTAATGATCATTTTAGATCGTTGCTAGTGCGCATTTCTATGGCGTTATCATCATCTACAGAGCGCCAAAGTATAGAAAAATCTAAATAATCAACAATGATCAAAAATAATTTATTGAACATTTCTGACCGGAGAGAAAATGACGATGCATTTAATTAAACTATTTTTAATATTATTATTTTTTTAAGTGAAACATTAATTATTATTATTACTAATTCTTAAAAGAACTACAGTCTGTATTTATTACTTTCGATTATTTTACAAACTTTCGATTATTTTATTTTACAAATAATCGTATTTTTTTATTGGAAAAGTTTTAGAATTAATTAAGACGAAGATCATTCGATCACGCGATTCATAGTAACCAGTCATAATACAGAGAGCACGTGACTGATATCAACCAATCAGAGAACGAATACAATTCACGGGAAGGGCATCACTGGTTCGTTTCAATAACAGAGAAAGGCGTCGTATCGTAGAATTGTTTTTTAAGATGATAACATCTGTCATATTTGTCGAGCTAATGGCATATTTATGACCTCATGTTGTCGATAAAAAGACTTCGGCGTCCACTACAACTCATCAGATTAATGATTTGTATTCTTTTACTGGTTCCACCGTCATATTTGGCGTATAACAACTTTATAGCTATGCCTAAGTGAAAAAATATTTGTTTGGAAGATATGAATTTAAGATAATGTTACTATCATTTCAGTTGTACAAACAAAATAAAAGCATTTTTTTACTCGTTCAATGTATTCGATGACGATTATTGCTCACATCAAATTGATGATTCTTATTCTTTTATCGTTAGGGATGAAACTTAGGAGTATAAAAATATAAAAAAATGTGTATGAGGTCACGCACGGTTGTAGTGAAACTTCCGAGCCGTAAATATAGAAAAAAAATATTTTTTAAGTATTTTTTCCCGGTAAACTATTTTACCACGAATTCCATTTATGTAAATACGGCGTTTACGGCACATGCATGTGCAACATGGAATTTTGGGACAAATAATGTTTCCGTGGATGTTCTGACTGAATGTGATGTGGATGTGTGATTGTTCTGATGATAATGCAGGACCAACAGCATAACATTTATATTTATACAAAATATATAAATAGAGTATTGTTCCCTGGTAAAATAGTTTACCAGGAAAAAATATTTAAAAAATTAGTTATTCTATATTTACACAACGGAAGTTTCACTTCAACCGCACACGACCGCACACACATTTTTGTTATATTCCATGATCCTGTATTGATACTATTTATCTTTGATAATTAGTCATGTATGTCAATGATTAATTTATAATAATTTTATAAATTAACATTCACAAACTTTTTTTAAATAAATATACAAGTTGAAAATGTTCGAAATATAAATATTAGTTTAAATTTGATTATAACATATTAATACTATATATCTAATTTATATGCTAAATATTGCTATATATATATATATATATGTATATATGGTAGTTCATATGGTTTTCGGTGTATTTAAAAACATAAGTGTAAGCGAAACATTAAACGATTGTCGCTATTTGTTTCTTTAAATACATTATGAAAACAACAATTATATTTGATATAATTGGTTTTAAACAATCATATTTCAGTCAATTTCGCCAAAAACAATTACAACATATCTGTCACGTACTGTCATAAAGATACAAGAGGCACGAACTGATTTATTTAAGTAAGAAACGAGCTATCGAGAAAAATGTTAATTGACGGTATTAAGAATACCGGTTTCACTTATTATATATATATGTATTCAGAAAAGCAGATCGCATATATACATTTTTATTATTAAAACGAGATAAAAGTACTCACGTGACGAGATCGAATAAAAAATCTGCTGCGGATCGATGGGAAAAATTCAAGGACAAACTGAACAGCTAATTCTTATCTTCGAATGTACGAATATTGAACTCTGAAAAATCATAAAAGTGTTTCAGTGTTACGTATTTACTTCATAGTTGACCGACCGATACTTGTTTAATCGGAAACGGAAAACTCGATTAAAACGACAATCGATCTAGAAAATTCACGGCAAATGGAAAAATACAAATGGAAACAGAATGATAGTTTTATCGTCTGAAGGCTGAAAATCGAAGCTATAATCATAAATCACAATATTTTTACTTACACATCTGCAAACATTTTTTCCACAAGATTTTTTTCAAATCGTAGGAGCACTGAAGCCGCCAAAATTGTTTAATTTTTGAACGATTAATATCGATGGGGAAAGATGTAGAAAAAACACAACTATCCAGTTAACTTATACTACTCGTATATTATCTAGAACAGAACAAAGTGAACAGTGACTGTAGAATACAAAGTATATAATGACGATTGGTAAGATTTTCGACGTATAGTGCGCATGTGTGCGATAAATTCAAATACTTCAAGTTGAAATACTCAACAAATATATCAGCAGAAGAAAGGAAACAAACTAAAGGAATCACACGAAATGAAATAAAATAGAAAAAAAATTGCTCACGGTGAAATGTCATTCGATAAGTCAATCGACATACATGCTGGTTTTTCTTTTACTTAGTATACATATTTATTAAGCATTTTCAAGTACTTTCAATCTCATTTGTTTGAATCATTAGAAACATTTACTTGTTTCTGTATTATTTTGTATCAGTACATTACCGTTTCAGTTATTTATATTTATATATATATATATATATATATATATATATATATATATATATATATATATATATATAGACAGTGGCGCACTCATAATTTAATCTTGGGGAAGGCCGAGTCAAACGGATAAAAACTGTTTTAATGTGAATTCAACAAAATTCATTAGGTGACTGTAAAAAATAATTTAAATAATAAAATCCAGTTTTTTTTTCTTTTTACAAAGCTCTTCAATTACATTAAAGAGCTTTATTAGAGCTCTTTATTAGCCGTCGTGGTTACGATAATCTCTCTGTGTACATATAGGGATAGTGATGAGGAATAACATTAATCTCTCTACGTATATAGGAGCATTTTCGCGCGATGATTTTATTTTGTTTTTTAGTGTTTTTCCTCTTTTCTTTTGGGGTTACCAGGACTCCTTTCCCCCCTGTGTGTGCTACTGTATGTGTGCGCGTGCGTGCGTGCGTGTATGTGTATATGTATGTATGTATATATATATATATATATATATATATATATATATTTGAATACTACCGAATTCTCTATAATACAATAAACAAATGCAGACTTTTGAGTGAAACAAGCACATTGGCATAGTTAAATATGTTATGTATGTTTGTCCCTTGGTGCGGCCATATCAATTTACCGACAAAATACCATTATATATGCTAATATCAACCTTATAACAGAAATTAAAAGCACACAAACATAAATAATACATAATCGGTGATCAGTTAACGCATGAAAAAAAAAATTATAGCATTTTTTAACACGTTCGAAGACGATATACAGGTGCTTAAATTTTTCCAACGAGGTGCAGAACTGGAGAGTACGAACAACATTCAACGATATTTAGGGTTAATCAAAAATCATACATCAGTACTTAAATTAATTTCTCATCACATTGTTCACTGTTTTTAATTCAATGTTATTTATGCTCGAGCAAATTAAAATAGAAAATATATGCACAGGCACACAACATCCTCTCGCTCTACCTCCCTCCCCGTACTCCATGTCATAACAACCTTACAATATTACATTGCAATTGATATAATGACTGATTTTAATTTTTCTTCGTGTTTTCTGTGTTGGAAAATCCCTTATATATATTTTTAATCTGTAAACCGAAATTGTATAAAAAATATGCAAATCTATAACCATCAAATCATTCCCTGAAAATGAAAAGTAACAGTTATGTTTGATGACCAGGGTTCCATGACCATTGTTCAATAAATATGCATACGCTTATGTATAAGGTCGCTAGGAAAATAATTGCGGTTTTTGTTTTCTGAATTCTAACCTTATTTTTTCAATGAACGTGTCATTTGACTATATTCACATGTTAATATCATTTTAAAGTGCATTTTTCGGTCTGTATTTTGGAACATCGACTTTGCTTTTATTATTAATTTTGTTTCAAATTGGATCATTGAATTAAAGATAGAAAAGAAGCAAGTAAGAGCATTTTTTGTACGTGTTCAAAACGGGTTGTGAAGCAACGGAAACTGCTCGTAAGCTAAATGATGCTTTTGGCGTGGGTACTGTTAAGGAACGTACGGTGCAATGGTGGTTCAAAAATTTCGTGCTGAGGACAAGAGCCTTTAAGATGAAGAAGGTCACGGGCATATTTTTTCAGTTCATAACGACAAAGGGAAAGCGTTAGTTACGTTAGAACCACGCACAACAGTTCGAGAACTTACACAAAAGTTAGGCATCGGTCATCTAACAATTATCGATAATCCAAAACATCTAGAAAAATCAAAAAAGTTCGACGAATCGGTGCCGTACGAACTGAACGATACCTAAAAAAATATCCGTTACGAAGTTTGTTCTACGCTTCTTTTACGCAACACGGTGCGATTAACTGCACTGCACATGATATTTAGGCATCAATACATGATTTTATAAAATATTTTATGACAATGTTACATTTAATAGCGAGAATATCAAACGACCTGAACTGAGAGTACAGAATGGGGCGTATGCGACCTACGTGGAAGGGAACGTGTAAATATTTTTTAAGTCTAGCATATCGAATTTTTATGAATTAATGAATGAAAATGTGCGATTCGTGAACCTGCGACATAAATCGTTAGGTCGATGATAAATTAAAAATAAACTACAAGGGTCGTTCAATAAGTTTGATGAATTTCTATGATATGGCGCCACTATTCATTTGTTGATAGTTCATTTGTCGTATATAACAATTTATCTCTTGCTGATCTGTACACACACAAAAACTACAGAGAAAACATAAAATTAATATATCAAAATATATGCATGTATTTTTCAAATCACACTTAGAATATATTTGATATTTACTGCGATTTCACTGTTGACTTATCTTTTTTTCATTGATGCTATTTCACTTTACTAACTTTTTTCTTCTTTATCAAAGATAGGCACAAACATATTTTTATATTTTGAAAGCATTTAAAATACACGAAATGTGATTAGTAGCTAGTTTATATCAAACTTATAGTAAATAACATATTTTTTATGATATTAAAATCGGGTTTTCATTGTGAAAAATGTTGAACAATTAAAACTGTTGAAATTGTATTTTTAAAAGGGGAAACGCAAGAAAATTTTGGAACTGCTGAACTAATGATATTAGGTTGATAGAAAAATAACTGCGGTTTATGACCTTGAAATTCATATATATATATATATATATATATATATATATTACCACAATTATTTTCTTCACAACCTAATATTTATAACCAAGTAGAAAGCAAATAATTTTCAAATTATTACATTACCAATATCCTTAAATATTTTTTAAAAAATATACAGAAATTTTAAAAAAGTTTACTGCAAAAATACACATTTCAATGGAAACAATTTGAATAAAAACTTTATTTTTCAACTTTAGATTTTATAAACAAATTTTAATCGTGACACAGCGGCTAGGATTTAATACACATTTTTTTAAAAATATTTATCTTTATGTCTGTAGGAAAAGATATTTCAAAACAATTTACAAAATTAATTTATTTCAATTATTAACCTTTACCGCTTCATGTACATATGTTATGAATAATTTGATCAAAAGTTGAAAAAAGTTAAAAAAGTTAGTGCATAGTTAGTAATATAGTACTTACCAGTATCACTGTAGATTTTTTTAAAACACACTCGATAACATCATTCTTGAAATTGTTCATTTACTAAATAACAAAACATGTACGTTGAATACACGCGGAATAAAAAAATATTTCTGTGTTAAATCGAACCGAACGAGGATAATTACACATAAAATATCGTTTAATAACTGAGACAATTTCAACTCGTTCTGTTTTATGAAGCTATTTATGTTCATTTCGACTTCCTCCGTCTTATACATTTATTTTTGATGTGATATTAAAACTATGCCGTCGTGTAACTGTTGTCAAGGTCAGTCATCGTGTGGACTGGTATAACTCGCGCCACTTGTATGTAGATTCAGAGTGAACGGCATTTACACGTCTGGATACATAGATAAAGTATCTCTAGATGGCAAGGTACGGGTTAAAAATCTATGGCATGAAAACGATGGGTTGGGGGGTGCGGGTTATTATTTTTGCGGACTTAATTAGATGGCACTGTCCGCGCGATATTTGTGCGGGAGGTTTGAATACTTCAAATTTGAATATTAGCGCTAATGTACATACCCATTCAGAAATGTTTAATTTTAACACATTTAATAATAATTCTAAAGTAATGAATTCGATATAAAATACGAAATTCAATACTTTAAAATTATTACAGAATTGTGTAAAAATTAAACATTTTTGAATGGATGTGAATATATAATAAATTTAAATTTTCTTGCAATCATACTATTGTATGATGCTGTTTACAATTAACAAAAAAGACAGTTATTTATGTAACTTATTTATTTTAAAACTATACTTAATACTAACAATAGATAATTAAACACTAATATTGAATAATTAAACACTAATGTTAAACAATTAAACACTAATAATAAATAAATACTAATAAAAAATAAACAACACTTAATAACTAAACAGCACAGTCTGGAAAAGATTTTCAAAAGTCTAGGAATATCGAAATAGCTAAAAACAACCTCAGAATTATTAATTTGAATCTGCAATATCATAAGTCGTTCACACCTGGTTTCAAAGGGATCAATCTCAAAAGAGTCCTTAAAGTATTGATCGATGGTAAAGTAATTAATTTCCGTAATAAACGATAACCTTTTGGGCTTCTTTTCCAGAAAGACAAACACAGCAATTTTTCTTCTCACACCCCTGACATGAAGCTATAAAAAATATACATATGTTTATTAATTTATAAACGACAATGTAAATATTTAATAATTTGAAAAATTAATACCTGTGAGGCCAACAACATTCGGGCTGTAGCAGGAAGATCTTTGACAATTAAATTCAAGTGATCTGCACTGCTTCGTAACAACACCTTTATATTTTTTGCACAAACACGTTTCAGAGTACAGATATATTTTTGTTTCCTTTTTAAAATCTTCATAGATTTTTCTGTACTCGACGTGTTTGGCATTTCTTTCCTAATATCTCTGAGATATTAGTGTTGGTTTCTAAAATAGAAATAAAATTAATAGATTTTGAATGTCAGATGTATAAATCATGCTAAAGAATAACAACTACTTACACGAGATTTTTTACAAGGAACAGCTACTAAAGGCGTTGCTTCGTTGTTGTCACTCGTTTCAATCGAGTTTGTATGGAGTGTGGCAATTTCTGACGGTTCCTCCAAAGTTGCGATCTAAAATACACATGATTATATCACATAATATTGTACTATTTTGAATTACTAAATTAACTTATACCACCAGTGTTTCTATTCAAAATAATAACAGACACACTGCAGATGTGGCTACAATTTGAATAATTATAATAGAATTTTTTATAATTTTACAAAATAAATTATAATATTAAAGTTGTGAATACTTACATTTACTGGCAGATCGATCTCATCTGCAATGGTAGGAGCGATCGGTGTTTCCATCGTGCTGGTCGATGGAAACACTGCAGACGGTGGCTAAAATTTAAATTGTACTTATTATACAAATGTTTATCGCTACTCAAAAACAAATTAGGTACTTTCGGATCATTTTATCTCACATAGCATAATTTTTAAAAATTGTTATTTTTCAAAACCGTATCTAATAAACCACTTTATTTATTTTTAACAGATGTAGATGATGTTAACAAATAGAGAACATTTTATACCTGTCTCTCCAAGCTCAAAGAGGGGACGGCTGATCTATTTAAGAGGCTTTGTAGGAAATGGTAAAGTCGCTTATTTTAAAATGATGGCTACATAATCTCATCATTTTTGATGCAGCATCAGCATTTTCTTCACTAATTCCCATTGCTTGAAGCCATAGTCGTGCTCTACGATACAAACAGAATTACACATAAATAACTATTAACAATGAATGTTAACAAAATTAAAATTTAACTCACCTGCTTTTCGTCCTTGGGCAATAAAATAATTTATCCCTCGGGCCATCGCAAGTGTAACAGGCACGCCGAGCAAAATTCATTCTCACAAAGTGTGCAAACAGCGATAATAAACAATATTAAACAGACGAAATTGTAAACATTGTTTTGCAAAGAATACAATTTTTGTTCGACCAATCAGAGGCATTTATATTTGTTCATGTTCTCTGCCAATAGTAAAACGATACATAAAATGACTTACAAATCGAACAACTGACGCCATCTAATTAAGTCCCCAAAACTAAATAGCATGCTCATATTTTGCTATGTTACTTTGACCGGCCTGTCTGGATATATTACATGGCTTAAGGCATAGATAAACACTATCTAGATCAGCGCTTCTCAACCGGAGTCCATGTGGGCTCCTCGGGCCCTTAGAATATTTCAATGGAGCTACAGGCTAGAAATTAGATTTTGAGAAGCCAGAACAAACTCTATGGGGACCATAGTCAGAACAAAATATTAAAATAGTACGAAGACGATTAAAATTCAATAAGTGAATTATTGAAATATAAATTCATGAAAATTATAAATATTGTATTCAAGTAAAATGTAATAGTAAATTTGATAAGGAAATATTCAATGGAAATTTTGAAACTAAAATATCTTACTTGCCATCAGACAGAATAAACATTTGTTTCCAAAACAAAGACAAGTCGAATCTTGCGCGTGTACGCAGGGATGCCGAATCTTGTGCACAACGTCAATATTATTGTTAGTCGATCGGCGGCGCGCGACAAGTGTGACAATTTTTGGTCGAAGAAGTGTAATTTATTTTGTATTTAAGTGTAAGTCAAATTAACTTTTTGTAAATATGTGTTTTTATATTTATATAATTATCTTTACCATAGTAGTCTTTAATTTAATTCAGAGCTAGTTTTGATGAGTTGCAGGCGTATATATGAACTAAACTAATTCATTAACATGAAAACTATTTTATTGAATATCCAGCATCTACACAACCGAACATATCGAGAGTGACTGTCTCGCTGGCAACGAGACGTCGGCACGACAATTATATTTTAATTGTTGTCATGATAAAATAATCAATGCTAGCAACTAACTAACAATCACAGGAGACAGTGTTAATAACTGTTAAGATACACAGTTAACATTTAAATGTTTTACTACGACAGCTAGTCAATTAAAATTAAACAAGAACTTTTACTGCCCCACTGCTTACGCTTATTCTCACTAACACTCAATTCGACACTCTTCGCACTACTTTTCTTGAATGCAAAAAAGGCCCCGGGGACTCCATCGTCCGCGGTTAGCCGAGCTTCTACGCGAACCAGCCGTTCCTGGAGATTCTCCGGCGTCTGTCACTCCGGATTGACACAGTACCACGCTGTCTGGAATGTCGCGGACTTCGGCGACAAACTCGCGAGCACTTTCGCTATTACAGTTACATCAGACACTGGTTCACCGACATCCTGTAATTGTGCGGCCATTTTACACCTTTGCTATGTGGCTGCATGACCGAGTCTCTCGGAAACATCCGATACACGTACAATTTCGTTGTGAGCATCAGCTTATTTGATGCTGATTTTTATTCGTGCACGCGCGACAGTTTATCCCACACTTCTTTCCATGTGTATCAAACCAGGAGCAGATCAAGCGGCTCTGGTTCTATCGACGCCGATATCAAAAACAAGGCGCGCGCGTTGTCCTTAACCCATGTTTTAGTAACGGCTCACTGGTCCGCACCTTTCCATCGAAAATGTCCTTTAAGCCGTGGGCGATAAATAGTGTGCTCAACTGAAACATCCAGTACTGAAAGTTTGTTCCGTTAAATTTCGTTACGTTTCGAGCGGAGATCGCGCCAGACATTTCGGATGATGATTCGTAACTTTGCTCGATCGACCTGACTTGCACTTAAAACGGCTTCCGATTGGAAACCACGCGTTTCGCGATTCTCAAAAATAAACTAGCTTTCTCTCGATTAATGCTCAGTTATGGTTAACAGGCCCATAACCTGTTGTTGCAAAGAAAAGTGATTGAGGGTACGAGACGGGGATTTAATAAGAATAGTAATAATGATTTTCTTTAACTTTATTCTACACAACTATTTAACAACGAGAGTGCCTTTGTCAATGGCTTTACAAGTTTTAAGTACAAAATGACGCCACGCTAAGTTGTTCCCGGCACGTTTGCGCACAAGTCACGCTCACCGGCGCACTTCCGCATTACCAACACGCTCAAAATACTTCAACAAATCCGGTGCGGATTTGGTGGCGGACTTACGAAAATTGAGTAAGTTTTCTGATTCTAAGGAACTGAATAATATGCTGCGTGACTGAATAGAAAGCGCGGTGTCAGGCGTGGGATTACAGAAGAAATTGTTCGCCGAAGCTAACCTCACTTTCAATCGAGCGTACAAATTGGCGAAAACAGCTGAAGCAGCGCGGAAAACGTCAAGGAGGTTAGAACTATATCCGAGAATGCAGGGGCAGCCATAATACAGAGGATTGATGGTGCGAGACATATTCCCTGCTATCACTGTAAAAAGAAATACAATGGAAAAATTTGAAAAATTCAAAGACGTGATTTGTAATTTCTGTAGCAGAAAAGGACACATTCAGGCGGCCTGTTTCAAGGAGAACGAAGGAAGAAACTGGATCAGAGAAAGAAGATCCAAATAATGCGATCAAGGAGACGAGGATGACTGCGACTTATACACATTGAACACGATCCGTGCAGTACAGGGACGAAAGAAACTACTGACAACTGTTAAGCTGAACAGGGTCCTTGTTCAGATGGAAGTAGACTCGGGCGCGGTCTGCTCCATAATTCGACAACAGACTGGGTAAGAAATAAAAGAGAAAATATCGTGATCAACACATCGTCGTTGAAACTACAGACATGCACGCAGGAAAATATTTCAATTCTGGGAGAAGCGACAGTCGAGGTTCGTTACAATAAAATGCAAAAGAACTTACGTGCGGTTATTTCGGATAGAGGAGGATGCGACCTACTTGCCATAGATTAGTTTGAGGAGCTGAGAATCTCAGTTCACGAAGTTTTTGGCATCGACAGCGGATGCAACAAGGAGCAGTATTACGAGCAATTTCCAACTGTTTTCGGCGGAGAATCGGGTAAATTTCGAGGCGACCCAATCAAGTTGGAATTAGAAGAGAGAGCCAAACTCATTTTTTTGAAGCACAGGCAGGTTCCATTCGCCTTGAAACCAGCAGTAGAAAAGGCAGTGGACCAGGTAGTGGAGCAAGATATGCTGGATATACAGTTGACTATTCCGTGTGGGCAGACTTCTTTGATTCCGATCAGAAAAAGCGTTGGTAACATGCGGCTGTTCGGAGACTATCGAAACACAGTGAATAAAGTGATCAGGAAAAATGGGTATCCCCTGCCAACGATAATAGAAATGATACTTTGACGGAGACTAGTACAGTTTTTTCGAAGATCGACTTGTCACAGCCTTATCAACAGCTGCGAGTCGATGACGATACAGGTACGATAAGGTTTTGACAGTCGACACACACAGAGGGCGAGTTCCGAGTCAAGAGATTGCCTTTTGGGATCAACGCCGCACTGGGACTTTTCCAGAAAGTCACGGAGGTTCTTTTTGCCGACATTCCGGGAATAAAAATCTATTTGGACATTCCGATCCTTGGAAAGGATAATTAAAGACGTGACGAGAGACTGAGACTCGTTGAGGAAACTGGAGTGACGGTTGAAAAAGAAAAATTTGAGACTGCGAAATCATAAATTACTTTTATAGGGTATCGATTTGCCGCTGACGGAGTACGACCGACGGACGAGCGGATTAATGTAGTGAGTGATGCGCCAAGGCCAACAAATAAACAAGAGTTCCAATCCATTCTGGAAATGGTGATTTTCTACAATCAATAAGGCGGTAAGGGGTCAAAGTGAGAACCGTTGCATCGATTGTTGGATAAAGAAACAGCGTGGCAGTGGAATGACAAACACGAGAATGCTTTTCGACAGTTAAAGGATTTACTGAGATCCGAGACAGTTTCCCACATTACGACGAGAACAAACCGTTAGTCATCAGTTGTGATGCGTCCCAATACGAAATAGGAGCGATGTTAGCACTCAGAGAAAATGGCAGTGAGAAACCAATTGCTTTTTAGTCTCGTACAATGGTAAATAGCGAAATAAATTATGCTCAGATCGACAAAGAAGCATTGCCCTTAGTCGGAGCAGTAAAGCATTTTCATCAGTACGTGGCTGGATGTAAATTCCCATAGAGGAAATACAAAAACTTACCAGAGAAAAAAAGACCTTGATAGACGTAAGGTACTGGACGTGGGATCAGTGACCAAACGCATAGCTGAAGAAAAAGTACAAACCATATCAGCGAAGGAAGACAGGAATTGCTTGCTGTGGAGAATCAACAAATTTCTCCGGACGAAATCCGAGGGATCTTCATGAAATTGCTTCACGCCAATCACCCCAGTAGTGGTAGCCATGAAAGCGCTAGAAGTTACGTATGGTGGAAAAACATCGACCGAGACATTGAAAACTGCGTAGCATCATGTCGGACGTGCCGAATTCAGCAAAATAATCTAGCAAAAGCGCCGCGCCAACGCTTAGAGCCTCGCTTGAACCCGTGATCGACGCTTCGCGTGGATTTTGCGGACCCGTATAAAGGGAAAGTTTTCTTGATTACCGTCGACGCAATGTCAAAATGGCTAGAAGTCGACAATGTAAAATGGATGGCCTCTAGTGAGGTTATCAAGAGTCCGAGGAAACTGT
Organism: Acanthacorydalis orientalis; assembly: GCA_034766995.1. Taxonomy (NCBI): domain Eukaryota; kingdom Metazoa; phylum Arthropoda; class Insecta; order Megaloptera; family Corydalidae; genus Acanthacorydalis; species Acanthacorydalis orientalis. Next base: position 9,071,854 of record CM068325.1, on the reverse strand, counting down.
TTACGAGACTCGGAATTTCGGACAAGGCGATTTCCGATAACAGACGTTTTTTTGAGTCCGAAGAACTGCACGTTTTTTTAAGAAAAAATTTAATTAGTTACAGCACTATTTCGACGTATCACCCGTTAAGTAACGGGCAAGTGGTGAGAATGGTACAAGTCACGAAGAGGATTTTGGAGAAGTCGGAAGAATATGACATGGAGGTGTAAGTGCAGAGTATGCTCTCCCGGCGACATACCACAATCCGTGCAGGAACAGCGAAGACACCGGCAGAGCTACTGATGTGAAGGAAACTGCGTACAAGATGCACCTGTCTACTGTACCAGGAGTACATCTTCTCCCGGACAAGATGCACTCCAATTAAGCCGCAGAGAGTATAAGGAGATCGAGAAGATATTGCGTTCATTTGGAGTGTGATACGCTATTTATGTCCGAAATTATACACTGGGACCTAAATGGCTGGAAGGTACGGTCGACAATTGCGTGGGCCCTGTCCCATACAGGATTCGCTTGGCCAATAGAAATGTCATCAGACGGACCATTGGCCAACTGAGGCGTAGAGTGTTAATCCTGCAGTTCACGACAAGAAGTACGAGATCAAAGAACCGTACTGACCTATGGATTACTATCCGGTCCGTTTTGAAAATCCCGTCCAAGTTTCTTCTTCCGAACAACCCTCTCCACGGCAAATGCCTTCCAGTCCACGTTCTTATGTGGCAGAGTTCAGTCAGGCTAGAGAAACTGAAGGATATGCCAAGGCGAGAGTGATTGAACCGACGCCGCAATTCCAGAGCGGAGAGTCTCGGAACACAGAGGCGATTCGAAAAGAATCTCCAATGGTACCAGCTGAGTGAGGATCTTCCAGACGCGTCCGAGCTTGTCGACGTCCCTCTTATCACAAGGATTATATGTGTAAATAAAAATGGAGGAATGTTATGTATGTGAAGGCGAACCAGCCTTATAAAATATATTGCGCGTGACGTGGAACGCACCTTTAGCATACACACACACACACACACACACATATATATATATATATATATATATATATATATATAAATATATATATATATATATACAATTATGTATGTATATATATGTATATATAAAGTGGTACCTCGACTTACGAACATCTCTACATACGAACTTTTTCCATACTCTATTTAACTTAACTATTTATCTGTTAACATTCTCTTGTTAACAGATATAAATTTGGAGTTATGTGGAGAGCCAACAGTGGAGCCTGGGTAAATAAGCAATTTTTCACTGAATGGATGACAGAGATCTTTGCTCCCGCCGTAAGACGGTATCCACAACAGAAGGGTTTACCTGAAAAAGTTCTCCTTGTCATGGACAATGCTCCAGCACATCCACCACAGTTGGAAGAAGATTTGAACGAAGAGTTTTATTTTAAAAATTAAGTTCTTGCCTCGTAATACTATGTCATTTTTACAACCAATGGATCAATATTTTATTGTCAAACAATTCTATATCAAAGTTCTTTCTAAAAAAATGTTTCGAAATTACCACCGACACAGAAATAACTCTCAACGATTTTTGGAAAAATCATTTCAATATTCTTCATTGTTTTGCGACTTATTGATCAAACATGGGAAGGCATTTCTGTGAGAACATTAAAATCAGCCTGGAAAAAACTATGGCCCGACTGCATCCGAGAAATTGGCTTAGAAAGACTTGAAAGCGAAACTGACATTACTATAGATACGGTTGTTTCCTTGGCTAATGCTATGCACTTCGAAGTTAAGGAAGCAGACATCGATGAATTAGTAGAACAACATAAGGTTGATCTGGCTACTAAAGAGCTACAAGAGTTGAGAAATGATCAAGAAAAAAGAATGACGAAGAAAAGCAAATGATTTCGGAGGCCGAAGAAGATAGTAACAAAAAGAAGCCATTAAAACAAATGAAGTAAAGAATTTTGCAACACTTGAGCGAATGAAGAGAGACGGTTACCAAGTGGCATCCAAACGAAGACGTTGTCTGTAGAGGTACCAATATTTTTAATGACAATGTTATTAATCACTTTAAGAGTGTTGACAAAGCGACAGAGTCAATCAACGCTGAATAGCTTCCTCAAACGTTCTTTATCAAAGAGACAAAAGAAATCATCGTAGGCAGCACTTTTAACGAAAATGTTTTTTTTTAAAAAAAACTTGTGAAACCAAAAATCTCTTAAATAAAAATAATTATATTTTGGATACAAACGCATTCTTTTCAAAATGTCTAAGTCTGAGAACGGATTAATAGATTTGCTATAAGATATAATGGAAAACTGGGTTTCGAGATACGATCCTTGGACTGGAACGAATTAAGTTCGTAATTCGAGGTACCACTGTGTATATATATATATATATATATATATATATATATATATATATATATATATCTTTATATATATATAGTACGATGTTATGTATGATCCAGAATCACGGACATGTGTAAAAAATATGATTACAAGTAGTTAATTAATAGCTAATGTTATTAATACACATCCACACCCATACAATTTCTGTTTTCCGATTATTCAGATTTAATATTTTATTTCTTATTTATTTACTCCGTTACATTTTTAAGGATTATTCTAAATTTATAATGAAATTTAATATAATGAATTTTCTGTTCTTAGTATTTAAATTTAATAAAAAAATAATTATTATAATTAAATATGAACATAATTTCCAGAAAAAACATTTAAAATTTTTACCACTTGTAATACATGCTTGTATCAAAATTAAGTAAATGTTTCTGTTTAAAAGTTTCTTTTTCATACGCATGCGTATTTTTGCTGTACTTTGACGTCTATATGTTTTCAGTTTGGTGCTCAGTAAAGTAGCTTGTAGTTTTAGATTTTTTGTTTATATATATAATTTGTGATCTTTGATACTGAAAATGATACAATAAAAAGCATTTAAACCAAATGTGCCGAATGTTCCATATAGACAATTTCAAGTTTTAAATCAGTAAAATATGATAACCTCTCTTTTTGTTAAATAAATTTCAGCATTCTTTTAAATGGAATAATTTAAATTCCAGTTATTGTCCGCATGAACAAATATTAAATTACTTCTTGAAAATGTTAAAATGAATCAATATATCATCTGTGATGTACTCAGCATGTAAGTATTTTTTTATGATTCAGTAAAGTATCTCTGAATTATCTCACATTAATTTCATTTTATATAACTTTTAGTGTCCAAACGTTGCCACTTGTCACCCGAAGCGTTACAAACAGCTTATTTATTTTTGACAGGTATTGTGACAATATAAATGATATGTTTAATTGAATTTCAGGAACAAACATCAGGTATGCAACGTACTTCTACTCATCGTTTTGGAGAGAAACTATTGAAATTCATATGATTTGTAGGTATTACAACAGGTTGCACTAGCACCTTTCCATTTAGAGCGATCGTAGCTAAGACACAGATCAAAACAATTGTAGAGAATATGACCGAGACGCAAACTACAACGGTTGCATTTGTGACCCATAGGAAAGCACTACAACGTACCGTTGGCACCATCCCTTTACGTCCAGGTCCGTGACATGATTCTAATTTGATATGTGTAAGGAGATTTGACTGTTAGAAGACGCTGAGTATACATACTCGGCCAACATCTCCGATACATAGTGGTATTGTCCGGACTTCACAATATAAAACTGAACGAGTCCACCCGGGCATTAATTCTAAAGTGGACTCTCTGGAAGATTTTCTACGTTCGTTATTTTTAAATATTCACACTTAGGTGTTCGGTTACCATAACACTTTTATTAAGTAGAGTAAAAGTCTTGATTAATGTGTTCAGTATGAACAATGAAGTTATGTTTATCTTATAATGAATGTATCGTACATTAACTTTTTTATTAACCGCGCTCTGCTACCGTATTAGAATTGCCTTTTGGGACTGATGAGGATGAATAATGATTAACATTTCATATATTACAACGATATTTATTTATATACTAATAATACATTCACTTTAAATTCTTGCGCTACCACATGCGTACGCTACAATAGACAGTCGACAACTGCGTTGCTATAATATAGAACGACACCATCAGCATAGTAAAGTATCTATCTTGTATATAATAATCTTGTATATAAGTATGCTAAGTGCAAATGTACCCAATACTCAACAGCGTCGAATGACAAAAACCATAATTTAGAAAACTTGTCTAATTTTGGAAATATTTTAATAATTATGTCCATGAATCATTGTTATCATATGTTAATTCAATTAATCTGCAGTCTAGTTTAAGGTTTTCGTCGGTTTCCTTGGATACATAATTGTAGTTAATTAGTATTCCTAATTAATCTTCATTAATTAATTACATTATTAATCATTGTTTATTTTTTATTGCATTCTATAATTGTGTTCTTTGACTTGGTAATTAGATGGATATTTATACATAGGTTGTTACTGTCCAGATTAATAATCACCAAATATATATATATATATATATATATATCCTTTAAGAGAAATTTTAGATATTTATTTCTCACTATATATAATTTCTTAGCACATGTTGATAAAATATAGAAATTTTCAATTACTTTTAATAGACAATTTTATTATAAAAATTAACAGATTTTTTCTGTTTCAAGGTTCAAAGACATTCTGTTTTATTTATTAAAATAATAATTTTGTAATGCATTAAATAATACTGTAAATGTAAATATGTTGTTTTAAATTAAGTTATTTTATACAAGAGTTTTTTTTTTATTGTAAACTATAAAATATTTTAAGCGATGAAAGTAAAAAATAAGAAGGGTACAAAAACTTGTTAATGTCTGTTGATCCAAAATGGTATTTTTAGTTTCATTTGATACTAGTGAAAATTAGAATAAAAAATTAACATTGACCAAACAGTTTTTTATCAATGGACTCGACTATAACATTAATATCAACATTATTGCTTTCTACACCATGAAGTTTTTATTGGAAAAACACTCGATAGAAAATTAAAAAATGATCTAGACGAAGTGATAAAAATAGTAAACTATATAAAAAGTACACCTCTTAAATCGTGTCTTTTTGCCAAGTTTTGTGAAGAAATAAGGGGGAAATCATGTTAATCTTCTTCATACAAAAGCAAGATAGTTGTCCAAGGGCAATGTTTGATCACGAGAATTTGAACTGAGAAATGAAATATAATATTTCTTTCACGCTGATAAATCTCGATCGACTTCACTTTACGGTTATCAAAAATTATTTTGTCGACTTTTTTGATGTTTTCGTCGGTAATGGCCTCTTTGGGGCGTCCACTGCGTGCATCGTCCTCTGTGCTCATTTCGCCTCGTTTAAATTTAGCAAACCACTTCTCTACGGTTGATTTTCCTGGTGCAGAGTCCGAATAATGTTTATTAAGCCGAGCCTTGGTTTCAGCAGTATTTTTTTTCGCCAAAAAGCAATGCTTTATTAACACACGAAATTCCTTTTTATCCATTTTTTCAAGGTAACAAAAGTTTTTTCACTAAAAATGCTATAACTCGGATACTAATAGTGCAACAGCTGTCAAATTTATACACGCGTCTTTTGAAGGTTAGGGCTAACTAAAAATCATATGGATTTGATACTAGTAGCGCCATCTATGTGCCAGCCTACGAACTTTTCAGCCCACTTGTTATGTGTATATGTATATGTATATATATATATATATATATATATCATCATCATCATCTTCAGCCCCTGTCAATCCACTGCTGGATAAAGGCCTCTTCCATGACTTTCCATTTTGTTCGATTCAGTGCCTCTCTTTTCCACAGTTTTCCAATAAAGTTTTTAATATCCTTATCCCATCTGTTCATTGGTCTCTTTCTCGGTCTTTTCATATTCCTTGGTTCCCAGTCAATAATTTCTCTTGTCCATCGGTTGTCTTCTCTTCTTGCGACATGTCTCGCCCATTTCCATTTCAGACTCTTTACTCTTATTATTATATCTGTGACTCCTGTTTGTTTTCGTATCCATTCTATTCTCTTTCTATCTCTTCTTGTTATTCCCAACATGCATCTTTCCATACTTCGTTGTGTTGTTTGGAGTCTTTGAACTATTTTGGCGTTAAGCACCCATGTTTCGCTGCCGTAGGTAAGGATCGGTGGTATACAATGATCGAATACTTTTTTCTTTAAACAGAGTGGGATTGTTGATTTAAATATTGAGGCGTTTCGTCCGAAAGAGCACCATCCCATTTTTATTCTCCTGTTTACTTCTTCAGTGAATGATCCATCTCTGTTGATAAGCTGGCCTAGATAGACATATTTCATGACATCTTCTATTTCCGTTCCTTTCATTTC
>CM068325.1:9053040-9063040 GCA_034766995.1 Acanthacorydalis orientalis | reverse complement strand
CGTTTCTAATATCTCGATTTGTAGAAAACCGATCTAAAAGAACAAACCTTTTCTACCTGTAATCCTGTTGATATGTTTTCTTCCCTCAAGATCGATTGAATGTTTAAGCCACGACCGATGTCGGCGTGAGCGACAAACCACCCATTTAACGTTCAACAGTCTCGCACTCTAAAAATAACTCGGTTATTTTAGAGTGCGAGACTGTGAACTTTTGCATGGCATATTTTATTTTTGACAAATTGTGTTTTACTTATTAAAAAATATATATTTTTGCAGGCAAAGGGCTATGGAACCTGAGCAGTGCACTCCAAATGAAATTCGTCTCTTGTTCGAAGCATCAAAACAGGGCAATGTAGCATCGGTGAAAAAACTGATAGAACAAACGGACGCCAATCGCAGAGATGCGTTCGTCAACGAGGCAGACGAAGACGGCAAGACGCCGTTATACTATGCGGCCTCTCGAGGACACGTATCTCTCTCGAAATTTTTAATAGAAGAAACAAACGTAAACCTCGCACGTAAGTACAATTCTACTCGAGACACCGTCTTACATTTGATCGCACGAATATCCGAAGAACGAGACGGCATAATGGAAATAGTGAAACTTTTATCAAGTGCCAATTTAGTCAATGCTAGAAATAATTATCATCAAACACCGCTTCACCTTGCAGCTGAATTTGCACCGAATTCGATCTTCGAATATTTATTGAACGCGGAACGTGCAGACATTTTCGTTGTTGACGATTACAAGGAGACAATTTTACATGCGTTAGTAAAATCTCGCAACGAAGGAAAAAATCAATTTGTAAATAAATTGGTATCCAAAGGTATATCGATCGAAACTCGCGATGAACATAAACTCACGCCGTTCCTCGTTGCATGCGCGTACGGTACTCGAACATTCTGCGATTTCCTAATCACAGAGATACGAGTAGATATTCACGCGGTTGACTTTAAAAACCGCACGGCCTTACATAAATTGGGCCTCAATGAAAATGAAAACATCGTCAGCGTCGCAAAGTTATTGATTTCAAGGGGTCTTTCGTTGGAAGCTCGCGATAAAAATGGATTTACACCGTTCCTCACCGCATGTGCGTTCGGTACTCGAACATTCTGCGAGTATTTAATCACAGAGTTGCGAGTAAACATTCGCGCGGTCGGCCACAAAAACCGCACGGCTTTACATAGTTTGGCATCAAATAAGAATGAGAACGTCGTCAAAGTTATCGAATTATTGGTTTCCGAGGGTCTATCGATCGAAGCTCGCGATGAAGACGGATTTACACCGTTCCTTGCTGCATGCGCGTTCGGTACTCGGACATTCTGCGAGTATTTAATTACCGAGTTACTAGTTGATATTCACGCAATCGACCACAATAATTGCACAGCCTTACGTCATTTGAAACGGAACAGGAATGAAAACATTGTGGATATTGAACGGTTACTGATTTCCAAAGGAGTACTCCGATAAATTATATTTTCTGTTTTCGCACCCAAGTAAGCTAAACGTATATAAATAAGAGCAAGAGTTTATGGACATTTTTTTATAATTAAAAATATCCATTTAAAATATGTGCAGATGTATTGGAGGGAATTGACGAATAATTAAAAATATTTATTTTATTAACGTACATTAATCTAGAAAAAAACAAAATGCTAAATTAAATTTAACAAAATCCAGACCAAATGGCGTTTATAACGTTGATGTTTGTTATAACAATTTTTTTTCGATTTATCGATTGAATATCATTTTTGTTGCAGATAACATACCGAACCAATTGTTTGTGCTTACATATATATAAATTTATATATATATATATATATATATATATATATATATATATATATATATATATATATATGTATATATGTGACATATTTGTTTCAATAAAAACTAGTATTTGCTACTGAATCCACCTGAACATCATTTTCGTTGCAGACATCAACATAATAAATTGATTATATATATATAAATATATATATATATATATATATATATATATATATATATATATATATATATATATATATATATATATATGCGGTTTATAGAGCCTGTCGACGCTTTCCGCTCTTCAATTTTTTCCTCCATTCCTTTCTATCTTGGCACAGCTGTTCGTCCAAACCTCTCTCCCTGATCAATTTACGGATTCCTTCGTTCCAAGATCTCCGTGGGCGACCTCGCTTCCGTCGTTCCGGCGGTAAATACTCCATCGCTTGCTTAGGCAGTCTTGTGTCGGTCATTCTCTTGACATGGCCGTACCAGGTGAGTTGTTTCCGCTCAATGTCCTCAATGATGTTGTCTTCTACGCCCATTAATTGCATGATCCTTTCGTTTCTAATTCGATCTCTTCTTGATATTCGACAGGATCTTCTTAGAGCATCCATTTCCATGGCAGCAATTCGTCTTTTATCCTCCTCTGTTGCTGACCATGCCTCCGCTCCATATAAGGCTATACTTTTAACCACTGTTTGGTAAATCTGCCATTTCCGTTGTTTTGATATTGTGGGGCTCCACCAAATACTATTTAGTTTCCTAATAGCTCTATATCCTATAGCTATATCCTATATTCCTAATAGCAAATATCTATGCGTAGGGGGAACTGCGACTACAGAATTAGATTTAGACAATGATGAAAAAATATCAGCCTGTGAGGTTTACAACTACTTGGGAGTGAAACTTAATAGAGAAGGCAAAGACTCAACGGAAATACGAGGAAAAATCGCACAAGGTAGAAGAGCTATATATATATATATAAATATATATATATATAAATATATATATATATATAAATCTCACGTTGTTTTAGTAGAAACTATAATAGTATTAGCTATTGACTAAACAGTTGAATGTTTATTCGTTTAATATTGGACTCGTGTGCTGAGATTTTTCCTAAAACTAATTTTTTCATTAGCGGAAACAGTAAATTCAGCTCTTGGCATGTTAAACACTTTTCCTTTGTAATTTCTCAATTTTAATCGTTTGCAAATATATTACATTTTCCTATCAATTAATTTCATTTATATTAGGTCGGTCCATAATTGTTAAAACAATCAGTGTGGAGCATAATCGTCATCTACTTCAATAGCCGCTTCCCATTTACTTGTCGAACGATCGATTCCATGAGTAAAAAGTCACGTTTGTCAGGCGCGATCCACGCTTCGACATTGACAAAATCGTCCGAATCATCATAGACTTTGCCCGTCTGCCGATTTTTGAACGAGAGATTAACGTAGTAGTCTAGTTGCCTCGGTCGGAGAGTATGGCCGGTACTCGAGCGGGTCCTACCCCTTGTCCTTGACGGATTACACGACTACCTTTGACATGCGGTCGGGCGTTTGTTGAAGAAAGGGATTTTGCTCATATCTCTGAAGCAATATGCGGACTCAGCTGAAGTTGTTGTCGGAGAGCTCATGAGGAATCTATTCAGGCACTTTCCACACCCATTGAGCTTTTGAGCGCCTGACGATCGTTGAACGGTCAACATTGAATTGTTCGGCCGGTATCCTTATTAAAGTTTCATCTTCTTCCGTGGCCATATGAAGAACCTGATCATCGAAATTAGACAGACGACCCTTTCCTTCTTCATCTTTTAAGGTTGTGTCACCAGATTTGAAGTGATCGAACCATTTTCGAAACTGACTCACCGATCACTTTTTGAAATCGCGAACTGTCTGTGATGCAGTACATCCTTTTTCAAAGTGATAAAGCACGATATGACGAATATGACGGTGGTTATCGGCATACATTTTTACTTACTAAATACTAAGGAATATATTAGTAGAACAAAATGAAACAAAGCGTGATAAATTTGACAGATACGAAGTGCTTAGACGAAACGATCGTTAATTATCCACCAACCTAATATGTGTTACTTAACATAAAATTACTGTAAAGAAAGAACCGTCTTCATACTTGTCCAACGATGAGCTTTGAAACAAATAATGACTGTTTATTTTATGACCTGTAAATCAAATGCAGAGTGCAATCTCTGCAAATTATATATTTAATTACATTTTCAATGTTGTAAAAAATATATTTTTTTAATTTCTACTAATTTATCATTCATTTACTCGTTATAAACAAATTATTCGTTATGTCCGATTATATATATATATATATATATATATATATATAAAAGTATTTACATACATATTATATAAATGCATACGTATATTTATTTTGTATCCATATATAAACATTGTTATTGTTCTGTCAATCTGTATTATTGGAATGATAATAAAAAAATATTCTCATTTTATAAAATATATACTTTTTTAATTTACATTTATCTAAAATATCTGTAACCTAAATGTGCCAACGGCCAGCATTAGTCAATCGAAGTAGTCCAATTCTTCTACATGACAACGCCCGACCACACGCCTCACAAATGACTATAAAAAAAATTAATTAAATTGAGTTATAAAACGTTACCTCAACCACCTTATTCTCCGGACCTGTCTCTGACAGATTATCATTTTTTTAACATTTGTGTAATTTTTTACGATAGGTTTTCAAAGATCAAGCGTCGGCTCAAAGCGCTTTCGATGAATTTGTTAATTCCAGGACTCTAGAATTCTATCTTGTAGGAATAAGCAAATTTGTTTCCCGTCGGGAGAAACATGTGAAGGCCAACAGTCTTTATTTTGATTAATATAATTTTTAACTGATGTGTCTTTATACTCGATACGTAAAAACCACAATTATTTTTGCACCAACCTAATACATGTTTAAATACATTGAATGTATAATGGTTAAAAGGTGATAAATTAATCCCGTTAAGAGAATGACGAATTAAAAGTACCCACGGGCAAATGGTTATAAATCAATAACTGATATGCAAAGATGTACGAAAGCAACCATTTTTGACTTCGACATGAAAATCATAAGTCGTACAGTTAATTAAGAAGGAGTTTATATTCAACGCGCGTTTTATGAATTTGAATTTTAATCTATTTTTTACACAAAATCAAAGTGTTTTTCAAAGTAAACAGGTTATTGTTTATTGACTTTTAAGGGGACCCGGTGGTCTAGAATTTTCGAAAAATCGATTTTTTTTTTCGAAAGTATAGTATCTTAAAAATATACTGTTAAAATTTGATGACGAAATTCAGAGTATTTCAGGATCTACAGCCCATTAGAAGGTCAGGTAGGTAGAAGAATAAGTGGAGCCGGCAAAACTTTAAACGCGTTTATCTCGAAACTACTTTTTTTCGTCTTGCGGGGGCCAGAAAAAAAAAACTACTTGACCGATTTGTCTGAAATTTTAATATGTTATTCTGAATAGTTCTAGCTCTCGCTGGAATGTAAAACTAACAGTTTCCGTAAAATATTTATATTTTTTTTATTAACAAAACATTCAAAAATACTGGTCGTTTTCAAACTTGTACTTTTGACTACGCGCCATTTTGTCAATTTTTTTTTTATTCTACTTCCTGCGATAGCTATACTTATACTAATTAAAAATTCGTCAATTGTTTTATTTCAGATCAGAGGGAGAGATAAATCATCATTCACCACGCAATTCCATTTTTTTAGAGAAGGAGACTTCAGCATCATTTTTCTAATTTAAAAAAAATTTTTTTTTTGTCTTTATTTTCATTTTTGTGTAGTTTATTAGTAATAAAATAAGTGTAAAAAAATTTGAAAGCATTATTCATTACCCTCATATAGAAAAAATTTTTTTAAAATAGCTTAAATTTTAGGCCGCTACACCACCGGGTCCCCTTAAACCTCACAACACCTCAATCGCAGTTTATACATTGTCACAGTTGTAATGACAGGAAATTTTTATTGTGTTAGCGAATGATGTATTCTTTACGCTAACACCACTATCAAAGAATTGGATGTTCTCAGACATGTGACAAGAATTTTGAAAAAAAAGAATTGTGTACAGCAGATCGAAAGAAAGAATCCGGTAAAGTTAAAAAGACCACCGAGTATCATTTGTTAATTTGTCTATCTTTACAATTACTATTTTCTCTCTGAAATGATGAACAGAAGTATGTTGCATACCTTATCGATGATGTTTGTCCTCACAATTCAGTTAAACGTACTATTAAGATAGATATTTGGGGTTTATGGGCGCATCAAGAGCTAAGGTCATTAGCACCCTAACACAAATTCAAAACTAAAACACACCATGATTGAACAACCCCTTACTTAAACATGAAAGTTTTATGTTCAATCGCCTAAACACAAATGTCTTGATAAAAGCACATAAGGTACCGAACTGTCGAAATTATTATTTATTCTGATCGAAAAATACAGGAAAACAATACAGAAGTGCCTACTAGTCTCATAAAGAGACAAAGGCATAAGACAATACATTTAAAACACTATGATCTTATATAGGGTCTTCCAATAAGGACGCAATTTTTTTATTTGAAATAAAACAGAATTTTTGCACTGGAATTTCAATTTCTTTATTGTAAATAACAGTTGGGGGTATGCCATTTATAAACGAAAATTAACATTGTGTAAGTGATCGTCACGTGGTTTCTTACAAGTAGCCATTCTTTTGATAAAATTTTGAATAACATCTCTACACGAATGGGCCTCTATCTCACCAATTACTCTTTGGATTTCATCTTTTATGACGAAAATTGCTTTAGAATTATTGGCGTATAACGTGGCGTCTTTTAACATGAACTTAAAAAAGTACTCCAATGATGTTAAATCACAAGATCTAGGTGGCCAATTAATGTCTCCATTTCTGAAATTAATTCGACCTTATAAGCCTTCAGCAAGCAAACCTTATGCAAAATACACCATGTGGTTGTTTGTGAACGACCTTGAATTGGTACGAAAGTCGTGGAACTAACATTCCTGACTCGTCCGAAACAAGTCAGTTTTTTCTTCAGAACGAGCACTACGAGCACATGTCGGTGTTTCTTTACCTTCGACTAATTCAGCCTCTTCAAATGTACTCACTGATCGGAAGAATTGTCAATTCAGATGACCGAGAATGTCGCGTATTTTACAAAACAACCATTTTTATAATAAAATTGTGTTTTCAATGCGATTCGCTGCATACGAAACCATAACTAAGAATGACAATGTCAAAACTAAACAAATGTGGAAAAAAATAGATTTGTCAGTTTGACACCCGTGAAACATAACCTCTTAAGAAAAACAGTTCCTATTGAAAAGTCCTATATTATGATTCAGATTGACTTTTGACATATCAAAAGGAGTGAAGGCGCTGTTGGGAATTTACGACACAAACCATTAATACATCAACACCAATTTAAAAGAACATTAAGTTAAAAAGTCCAGTTTTCTTTACGAAGGCCAGGACGTTCTATTCGTATCATTGAGTAACTTATCCAAAAGTAAATCAGCAGTTAATAATACTTCGAATGCAACGTTTGAGAACTGAAAATGATATAAAAATGAAATTAATATAATTCAGTGAGATACTCGATCGAATCGTGAAAAAAAGTACTTATATGCTGAATTAGAACATCGCAATTGATAAATTGCTCGATTTTAATTTTTCTTTCAGACGTTATTAAATTTTTGCTCATGCAGACAATAACTGCTTTTAATTTGTTTCATTTAAAAGAATATTGAAATTTATTTAACAAAAAGAGAGGTCATCTCAAAACGTCAATGCATTAAATACTTTAACGATCTTAAAACTGACTTTACCAACATGGAAGATGCAAAGTTTGTTGTTATTGTACCAATTTTAGTGACGAAGATCACAAATTATAAAAATCTACAAATCACTCGACTAATTTACGTTATAATCACCGAATGGAAATATGACAAACTTCAGTGAAGTATTTAATCTTGTGAAAATTTTGACGCGTCGCTATAATACTTTTTGGTAAGACTGATGTTTTGGGTTTTGGTGACAGTGTTTCCAAAAAAAAGTAAAATACGCCATGAAGTTATATTACGAGGGTGGTCCCAGAAGTACCCAACACAACAAAGAAAACACAAAAATTTTGGAAAAAGATATATTTATTTTTCAACATAATCCCCTTTCAGCTCTATACACTTTTCCCAGCGACGTTCAATAAGTTCAATACCCTTTTCATAATAAGAACTGTCTTGCTCCTCAAAATACCCATTAGCTGCCGACATCACTTCTTCATCGTTGGGAAATCTTTGACCACTGAGCCATTTTTTCAAGTTTGGGAACAGAAAATAATCCGAGGGGGCTAAATCTAGCGAACAAGGTGCATGAGGTAGCAATTCAAACTTTAATTCATTAATTTTGGCCATTGCAATAACGGACTTGTGAGCTGGTGCATTGTCTTGATGAAACAACACTTTCTTCTTCGCCAAATGCGGCCGTTTTTGCTTGTTTTCGTCGCTCAAACGTTGCAATAATTTCGCATAATACTCGCCGTTGATAGTTTTTCATTTTTCAAGATAGTCAATGAAAATTATCCCACGTGCATCCCAAAAAACCGACGCCATGACCTTGCCTGCAGATGAAACGGTCTTCGCCTTCTTTGGAACCGGTTCTCCCTTTTCAGTTCATTGTTTTGATTGTTCTTTTGTCTCGGGTGTGAAGTGATGGACCCATGTTTCATCCATGGTTATGAAACGGTGCAAAATTCTGCTCGTATATATATATATATATATATATATGTATATATATTAATATGTATATATGTATATATATATGTATATAGATATAAATGTATATATGTATATATATATATATATATATATATATGTATATATATATATGTATATATATATGTATATAGATGTATAAATATATATATATATAACATATATGTAAATATATATATATATATATATGTGTAGTATATATATATATATATATATATGTATATATATGTATATATATATATATATGTATACAGATATATATATATATGTGTATATATGCATATATGCATATATATATATATATATATATATATATATATATATATATATGTATGTATACATATATATATATATATATATAACGAAATTAAACTTTAAAACGCACCTGATATATATTTTTCGCGCCAAGTGGTGTGCGTAAAATTCGAAAATTCCCGAATGGGGACCTCGTGGCGGTTAATGGGTTAAACAACCTTAACAAGTTTTATGCTTTCTCTATAATTTTTGTGTGTGTGTACAGATTGACGAGAGATTACTTGTCATATACTTTGAAAATATTTGGAAAAGACGCGAGCTTTAATTCACTTTGGAAATTAGACATAGTAATACTTTCAAGAACTGAAACATCATCAACAATCGACTGTACACCTGTTTCTACTGAAATCCGTCCTTTTGACGGGTCTCAGCACGGTGGGCATTAATAGTGACTATTAATAGGCTCAGACATTGTGTAAATTTTCGTATAGCGTTCAAATAACGCATCGGGGAGCTGCTGAATGAATCAAATAATTAAAAAAATTGTAGCGAGGAAAGTAAGTAAAGTGCAAATATGTTAAACGTACGTGATTGTAAACGGGAAGCAGAACTGATAGGGGAAGATACGACCTCGGAAATTGACTTCGGGACCAAACTTGATGTAGTGGTAGGGTACCCCATAGATAACAATATAGTAAAGTGCTAAGCTCGCACCATCGAGAAAAAAGGCTCCAAATTTTCCGCATCAGTCTTGTGAGAGAAAAACTTTTAAGGCTTGCCAACAAGCTTGATAGTTAGGCGGTAGCGAGCCGGCTACAAGTGTATCTGACGTGTCAGGTATCGAGCCTCGCCCGATTCATGCAGGTTTTTCTTCTTAACTGAATTATTATCTAATGTATTTTATTAAAAAAAATATTTAAATAATGATGAAATAACATTTTCTTGTGATTTTCTTCCGAGGAACGCTCTCTTTGAAATTCTTACAATTTTACTTCAGAAAACGATTTTGCATCTCGAATTTTTTTAATTTTCAACATTTATTTTGCAAACATATTCGTATATTAAAGTGTTCGTGTGGAAAATCGTTTTTTTGAGATAAAAAAACGCGTTTTTGCGACAAAAAAGAACATTTTTGCAGTTCGTACCTTC
>CM068325.1:9000540-9038040 GCA_034766995.1 Acanthacorydalis orientalis | reverse complement strand
TTAAATGCACGAAAATGTATCATACAGGCGATTATTCGGTGCTCTCACCGGTAATTGTTCGATGGAAAAGCGTTTTCTGAGATAAAAAAGGCCTTTTTGCGATAAAAAAGATCATTTTTGCAGTTCGTACCTTCCGTCAGTCGCTCACTTTTTTTACTGTTTTCTCATATCATTTATTGTAAAAGTTTTGCTCGCCCGACCTAAAATCACGTTTCACATTGTGATCAATCGATTTAGCAACAAATTTGAATTTTTAAAGTGCGTGTATATATATATATATATATATATATATATACATATATATATATATATATATGTATATATATACATATATATATATATATATATATATATATATATATGTATATATATATAAATAATATATATGTATATAAAATATATGTATAAAATATATTATATATATCTGTATATGTATATATATATATATGTATATATATGTATATATATATATATATATATATATATATATATATGTATATATATATATATGTATATATATATATATATACATATATATATATATGTATATATATATATATATGTATATATATATATACACACACGTATATATCTAAACGTATATATGTATATATATATACATGTATATATATATATATATATATATACATATACATATATATATATATATATATATATATATATATATATATATATATACATATATATATACATATATATATACATATATATATATACATATACATATATATATATACATATATATATATACATATACATATATATATATATACATATATATATATATATATACATATATATATATACATATATATATATATACATATATATATATACATATATATATATACATATATATATATACATATATATATATACATATATATATATATATATATATACATATATATATACATATATATATATATATATATATGTGTGTATATATATAAGTAAAAAAGATACGTGTGTGAGAGAGGTCGCGCGCGGTCGAAGTGAAACTTCCGATTCGTAAATATAGAATGATTTATTTTTTAAATGTTCTTTTTTTCTCCCGGTAAACTATTTCACCACGAATTCCGTTTGTGTAAATACGGCGTTTCCGGCATCAGCAATACGGAACTCTGCGACAAATAATAAATGTTCGAGTGAATAATGTACTGAATGTGATGTGGACACGTGATGGTTCTGAGGAGGATGATGCGCGACCGACCGGCAACAGCATAAAATTTCTGTTTATACTAAATAAATAAATAGAGTACTGTTTCTTGGTAAAATGGTTTACCAGGAAAACATACTTAAGAGATTAGTTATTCTATATTTAAAGATCGGAAGTTTCACCACGTCGACCGCACGCGGCCGCACACTAACTTTTGTTATAATATTACATGATCCTATACACTGATATCGTTTATCTTTGATAATTATACATGTGTGTCGATGATTAATTTGTAATAATTTTATAAATTTACATTCACTACTTTTTTTAAATAAATATACATATATTAAAAATGTTCGAAATATAAATATTGATTATTCATAACGTATTAATACTATCTAATTTATATGCTGGAATATAGAATAATTTTGTTTGCGAATTTGCAATATATATATATATATATTTGTGGTATGAATTTGCAATATATATATATATATATATATATATATATATATATATATATATATATATATATTTTGTGGTATACGACATATAAACGGATTGTCATAGCTGTCTGAGCAAACAAATAACATAACAAATAGATTGTTCTAGAACGATCCAGCTCGAGTCATAGGTCCTCGTACCTCGCACTCAAACCTATGAAGCGTTTCTACGCTGGCACAACAATGAAATGAAAAAATCAAGCTCGATATAAAAAGGTTGCTTTGATAATTATCGACACCATTTGTTCAAACGACAACAAACAGATAGACGCGTACAATTGGTCGCTAGTATTTGACTATAAAACAAATATACGCAATACTTAAATTAATAAATTAAATATAATACAAAACCTTTCGACAAAGTATAAACCCTGGGTACCCTGGTGACAGCGGCTGAAGAATCAATCAAGATCGACCATAGGGCAGCGAAGGGAACCGATCTGGCAACCAACACCCGAAGGATACAATAAATAAATAAATATATATACATATATATATATATATAGATATATACATATATAGATATATACATATATATATATAGATATATAGATATATAGATATATATATATATATAGATATATACATATATATATATAGATATATAGATATATATATATATATATATATATATATATATATACATATATATATATATATGTACATATATATATACATATATACATATATATATATACATATATATATATATATACATACATACATATAAGACGCATGTTGGGAAAACAAGAGGAAATAGAAAGAGAATAGAATGGATACGAAAACAAACAGGAGTCACAGATATAATAAGAAGAGTAAAGAGTCTGAAATTGAAATGGGCGGGACATGTCGCAAGAAGAGAGGACGACCGATGGTCAAGAGAAATTATTGACTCGGAACCGAGTAATATTAAAAGACACAGAAAGAGAAAAATGAACGGATCGGATAAGGATATTAAAAACTTTCTTGGAAATCTGTGGAAAAGAGAGAGAGGCACCGAATCGGACAAAATGGAAAATCATGGAAGAGGCCTTTATCCAACAGTGGATTAACAGAAGCTGTTAATAAAAAATATATATACATATATATATATATAAATGTGTATATTAGTACATATATATATATATATATATATATATATATATATATATATATATGTATGTACATATATATACATATATATATATATATATATATATATATATATCGAGGGTCGCCTGAAAAGTCCGTAGCCTGACACAGAGATGGCGCCACCAGTGAAATTTCGCTCTAGCATTATATAGTACTAACCTTAACTGGCTTATTCCCAAAGTTTCAGGTGAGTCGCTAGGTTAGTGTTTGATTGACAGCATTTCAATTAAGACGATTTCGGAAAACTTGAAAAAATGGAGGATGAGGAAAAACGTGCGGTGATTAAATACTTCCATTTGAAAGGTTTTACGCCCAAGGAAATTTGTGAAGAAATACGTGGTACACTAGGAGACTTCCCAACAATATTCAACGGTTACAAAGTGGGTTAAAGAATTTAAACTGGGACGGACAAGCACGAAAGATGGGCCTCGCTCAGGACGCCCCGTGGAAGTGACAACTGCGGAAATGGTGGAAAAAATCCATAAAATCGTGCTGAAAGACCGCAGATCGAGGTTGCACGAGATAGCAGAGACTGTTAACATATCGAAAGAACGTCTTGGTAATATTTTGAATAATGTTTTGGGCTTTCACAAGGTCTGTGCGAGATAGGTGCCGCGCTTGCTGACACCCGACCAACAGTTGCGTCGAAAAATGATTTCAAGTGAGAATTTGGCGCTCTTTAAGAAAAATCCCAATGAATTTTTGAGACGTTTCATAACTATGGATGAGACTTGGGTTCACCACAACACTCCTGAAAGTAAATTACAATGTATATATATATATATATATGTATATATATATATAAATGTATATATATAATATATATATATATATATATATATATATATATGTATATATATATATATATATATATGTATATACATATATATATATATATATATATATATATATATATATATACGAGGTCAGACAATTAAGTAATGCGACCAAATTCAAAAATCGAGTATATTTAAAAATTAAGGTACATCGCTGCGATCCCCTTCAAAGTAGTCCCCTCCCGCATCTATACACTTATTCCAGCGAGTTTTCCAGGTTTCGTAACAATTCTGGAACACTTCTTGTGGGACCTCTCCGAGTACCCTCGTCACAGATTCTTGGATATTTTCAACGGAGTCAAAATGTCGACCTTTGACGAATTTTTTCATATGGGGGAATAGGAAAAAGTCGCAGGTGACATGTCCGGTGAATAGGGCGGTTGTGGTAACGTTGCAATGCCTTTAGACGCCAAAAACTGAGAGACACTGAACGCACTGTGACAGGGAGCAATGTCGTGATGCAGAACCCAAGCCTTCGCGATCTCTGGACGCACTCTGAGCACCCTTTTTCGTACTCTTTTTCGCAATGTGCTCGAAAAATTTTTCGAGCACATTGCGGTAGAATACTTGATTTACAGTTTGTCCAGGTGGTACAAACTCTTTGTGAACCACCCCTTTGCTGTCGAAGAAGCAAATCAACATGGTTTTCACTTTGGACTTGCTCATTCTCGCCTTCTTTGGCCTTGGTGCTCCAGGGGACAGCCACTGTTGGCTTTGTCGTTTAGTTTCGGGGTCATATTGAAAGAACCAACTTTCATCACCAGTAATAACTCGATCTAGAAGAGTAGGATCACTTTCAACCAGCTCGAGACAATCTTGAGCGATGTACATTCGGTGGGCTTCGTGACATTTTCGTGACATGCACTACTCGCGCGTTGTTACAAAACACTAAACAACTGGCGAAGAAATGATCGTACGAGGGTGGTCAAGGTCTCAATCGAGAGAGTAGGGATCTGCTATTACGGTGGCGGAGTTACAGGTTCGCAGTGTTACCACAGGCCGAGAAAAAAATCGGTCGCATTACTTAATTGTCTGACCTTGTAAATATTAAACATGCCCATGTACGTTTCTGATACCAGACTACACTCGAATAAGAAACATTTTTCATTTGAATCATCGCTGTTCTTTTTTTGCAGACATGCGACGATGCCGTCCTCAACAAACAATCAAGTTTCCATCGTACCAGCCGACGAACATAATGTCGAACCTTTCGAAAATAGTTATACTTCCTCAGGGGACAAGATATGCTCCCACGGCCGTGACTATCAGTATAAAGTCATCGTTTACCTCATGTGTAAGCAAATGAATGCGAATTCTGAATATTTTCGTCTGGCGTGTGAAATGGATGACGCTGGAAAATTCGACGACATTGTCTTACATTATGTGGAAAATAACGAATGGAAATACAAATTATACCAACTTAAACACATATCCGGTAAGAATAAGAAAATAAATTCCAACAAGATATTCGAAAAAGAATCGAAAAACTCGAGATATTCTCTAAATATGTACTTTGACTCGTTTGAGAAGGAAATTAAAGCAAAAAATTTCGAAAACAAACACGAAGGTAAAATAGTCGAGGTCATTTTAATGACAAATGTCGGATTGGATTTCAGTAATGACCTCCATAAAAATATATTCGAGAAGTGTAACGAAGAAATCGGGGTAGTTTACAAGTTCAAGAAAGGCCGCGAAGTACTCGTACACTTTTTAAAATACGAGCACTCTCTTCGCGGAAAAGTTTTGAACGAGAGCGGCGACTTATCGGTCGATGCTGAAGATTTTTTTAGTAAATTACGGATCCGTGTTGATTTTTGCGACGAAGAGGCCGAACGAAAAACCAAAGACGAAATAAAAAAGTTTCTTCGGGTCGACGACGAAGAGTACGTCGATAACGTATACAAGGATCTTTACAATAACATCGCTAGGTGGGTGTGCGATCCCCGAGGATATTTTGTCGGTAGACGAAAATGCATGGAATGGTTTACTGAAGCTAAAGAAAAAATAAAGAACCCGTCGGACGTCTTCAGTGAATTCCATTTGAATCGAATTAGAACGCACGATGTTCGATTCATCGAAGAAAGTTTACGGAAATTCAGGAATATTTTCGAGCAGAATGCACACGTTTGTCACGTGAGGACGCGTTGCAGCGTCGACTTTTCACTTGTGAAAGTGGTGCAGTGCTTGGAAGAAGGAACATTCCGCTTGATCGGCGACGATGAGTTTATCACTTACGATAAAAACAAACTTATAAACGATCTGCGATTAAATGAAATCCGTGTGTTGGTGATCGCTTGTTTTTCGTGTAAAACACTCGACATTCCGTCTTGGGAACGTATAAAGTTCATAATCGTCGCGAAATCTATATCTCTAACTGTAAATAATGTGCAGTGCATCGACGATGAGTTTAAATTTATTGAACTCGTACAATCGAAGCAAGAAGAACTCTTAGAGAAAGAAATTAGGTTTCAGACACGTTGTAGGAAAGTGCAACAAGTCTTTCGCCCGGACATCCGTCACATCATCGGTAATGATTTTCTGTTTAAGCTCGTCACATCGGCCGATCCGGTCGAGATCGACTCGTCCGCGGACAGGCTCAGATCGACGGACGCTTTTTATATCGACAGACGCGTGACCTACGGAAACGAAATCGACATGGCTCGGTTCGGACTGAACGACAGGGACGACGTCTACGTCTTCAGCGGGATGACGGAGACGCAGTTAAGAGAACTCCGCGAGGAAAAATCCGTGCGGAGACGAGACGATTTCTCGAACAGGGGCGCGCGGCTCGACGATTCGAAAAGGGACGAGCGCGAGAGCAACGGCGCCGGCGAAACCGACGGCGAAGCCGACGACGAGGCCGACGTGATATTCTTATTACCGGAACGGAATCCGGAGGAACAATTCAAACGGTTCTGCGAATCGTACGCGGGGAAGAACGTCGTGTGGATCGAGCATTCCGAGACGAGATTCTATCTGAGGAAGGCGTCCCGATCGATCAGGCGCGTCAGGGATTTCGTACGTGAAGGAATCACGAACCGCTTCGACGACCGTCGGTTGACCGATCTGAACGACGATATAATCATCGTATGCGCGGACCCCGGAATGGGGAAGAGCACGTTGCTGTCGCGACTCGCGTCGAATCTCATCGAGGACGAAGATCGTCACGCGTGGATATTGCACGTGAATCTGACGGATCACGTGAAAGACTTCGGAGATCGAAAGACGTTCGACGTCGATTCCGCCACGGAATTCATCGCCGACAGCCGACGCTTCGGCGCGTTCGAAAGGAGTCTCTTCGCGGAGTGGCCGGAAGTCACGATACTGTTCGACGCGTTCGACGAGATCGCCCCGGATCACAGGCGAGCCGTCGTCGAACTCGTCACGTGTCTGAACCGAAAAGAGAGATTCAGAATGTTCCTCACGTCGCGACCGAACGAAAAAGAATATCTCGAGGACGTATTCAACCGTCTCTGCTATCGGCTCGATCCGTTCGATAAAGAAAACATGGCGTCGTTTCTCACGAACCGATGGAATCCGAGCGGCGACGTCGACCGAGATCGTTCGACGAGATTCATCGACGCGCTGATAGATTCGGTGAAATCGTCGACCGTCGACAGATCCGAACGACTCATGAACACTCCGCTCGAATGCAGGTTGATCGGCGACGTGTTCGAGAAGGAACATAAGGTTTTCGTCGAGGGACGCGACGATCCGCCGTTACCTAAACGCGTCGACGTGTTGGAACTCTTCGAAGAATTCGCGCTACTGAAGTGGAAAATATACGTCGAAGAGAAAAAAAAGCAATACATTCATCCCGCTTCGCCGCTAGAAAGGAAACATCTCGAGGATAGTTTTATTCTGTTTAAAGAAAATCACAGACTGGCGAGTGTATATCTGCTGTTCGGAGATAAAATCGATTTGGACAATTTAAAAAGAAACGATTCCGAATGTATCCTAGATAAAAAAGAAAAACGCCAGCTGAAACGTTTCTTAAAAGAAATCGAAAGTGGAGATGAGAAGACGGGCATAATTCAATCCGTACGCGACGGTACTCCCAAATACACGCATAGAATGTTCGCGGAGTATTTCGCTGCGGAGTTTTTTCACGAACTCGTCGAAGACGATCGAGAAAAATCGAGAGAGTTTCTCGCCGAAGCCATGTTTCATTCCGAAAGAAAAACATTTAAGCTTTTTTTCGACCGTCTTTCCATTAAAGATCAAACATCATCAAAAATATTCAAAATCTTATTGAACTGCGATGAAGATCGGTTCGATGATTCCATCGACAAGGAAGAAAGCAGTACGTTTGTCAGCTCGACCGACAAATTCGGCCGAAATGCACTTCACTTATGTGCCACGTATGAGTTCGACAACATCTTTCAACAGTTGCTCCGACGCGAGTTCGACGTGAATGCAAGAGACGACTTCTTCGGATACACGCCAGTGCAGTACGCATGCGTCGCACAGATGTGGAAGAATCTAGACTTGCTGTTGACGAAAAGCGACGAAAACATAACGGATTTCATTTCTGACAAAATTCAGTGCTTACTTCACGCATCGAAGAACGGATATAAGGATAACGGATATAAGGATCGATAACGGATATAAGGAAATAGTCAGAAACCTAATGGAGCACACGGAAGCAACTCACAGAGACGAATTTATCAACACGATAGACGGAGACAAAAGGACGCCGTTGTATTATGCAGCAATCTCGGGACACGTGTCTCTGACAAAGTACATAATGGAGGAAACTAATGTGAATTTAAGTCATAAATACGACTATGACGGGAACACCATTCTGCATTCACTAGCACGAATATCCGAGGAACGAGACGGATCGGTGGAGATAGTGCGACTATTGGCAAACACGGATTTGGTCAATACTAGAAATATTGAAGGTCGGACTCAACTTCATTATGCAGCCAATTGCGCATCGAAATCTGTCTATGAGTGCCTGTTAAATGCAAACAAAGCAGATGTTTTCGTTACCGACAATTCCAAGCTAACAATTTTACACATGCTGGTAGCAACACACGACGAACAGAAAATCGGAATTGTAAAAGAACTTATTTGTAGAGGCATTTCGATCGATACTCGTGACGAATACGGAAGAACGCCGCTTCATATCGCCTGCGAATTCGGTTCTCGCGCATTCTGCGAGTACTTGATCACAGAAATGCGAGCGGATATCGAGGCGGTCACTAACAGAAACTGGACAGCCTTACATTATCTGGCGAAGAACAAGAACGACAACGTGGTCGAAGTCGCACGTTCGCTGATCTCCGAAGGCGTTTCGATCGAAGCTCGTGACGTAGACGGAAGAACGGCTCTCCACGTCGCTTGCTGGTCCGGCACTCGCGCGTTCTGCGAGTACTTGATCGCAGAAATGCGAGCGGATATCGAGGCGGTCAATAACAGAAACTGGACAGCGTTACATTATCTGGCGCAGAACAAGAACGAAAACATGGTCGAAGTCGCACTTCGCTGATCTCCAAAGGCCTCTCGATCGAAGCTCGTCACGACTACGGAAGTACGCCTCTTCTCGTCGCTTGCTCGTACGGCTCTCGCGCGCTCTGCGAGTACTTGATCACGGAAATGAAAGCGGACGTTAAGGCGGTCAATAACAGTAACTGTACTACCTTACACTCTCTGGCCGAGAACAACAACGAAAACATGTTCGAAGTCGCACGTCTGCTGATCTCCGAAGGCGTTCCGATCGAAGCTCGTGACGAAAACGGAAGGACGGCTCTCCATTTTGCCTGTTTGTTCGGATCTCGAGCGTTCTGCGAGCGCTTGATCACGGAAATGCGAGCGGATATCGAGGCGGTCACTAACAGAAACTCGACTACCTTGCATTGTCTCGCGGAGAATAAAAACGACAACATGATCGGAGTCGCACGTTCGCTGGTTTCCGAAGGCGTTTCGGTCGAAGCTCGTGACGAATACGGAAGGACGGCTCTTCTCGTCGCTTGCTCGTACGGCTCTCGCGCGTTCTGCGAACGCTTGATCACGGAAATGAAAGCCGATATCGAGGCGGTCGATAACATAAACTGTACTACCTTGCATTATCTGGCACAGAATCAGAACGGAAACGCGGTCGAACTCGCACGATCGCTGGTTTCCGAAGGCGTTTCGATCGAAGCTCGCGACGAATACGGAAGGACGGCTCTCCATATCGCTTGCGCGTACGGAACTCGCGCGTTCTGCGAGTATTTGATCGCAGAAATGAAAGCGGATGTTACGGCGGTCGGTAACGGAAACCGGACTGCCTTACATTATCTGGCGCAGAATAAAAACGACAACACGATCGAAGTCGCACGTTCGCTGGTTTCCGGAGGCGTTTCGATCGAAGCTCGCGACGAAGACGGAAGGACGGCTCTCCATCTCGCTTGCTCGTCCGGAACTCGCGCGCTCTGCGAGTACTTGATCGTAGAAACGAAAGCGGACGTCAAGGCGGTCGATAACGGAAACTCGACCGCCTTACATTGCTTGGCGGATAATAAAAATGGAAAAATGGCCGAAATCGCACGTCTGCTGGTTACGGAAGGCGTTTCGATCGAAGCTCGTGACGAAAACGGAAAGACTCCTCTCAACATCGCGCGTGAGTTCGGTTCTAGCGCGTTCCGCGAATTCGCGAGTACGGAAACGGAAGCGAATATCGAAGCGGTCGAGTAGAGAAACGAGCTTCGTTGCGTTATCCGGTACGACGAGGACGAAAGCGTGATCGAAATCACACGGTCGCCGGTTTCTAAAGGCGATTCGATCGAAACTCGTAACGAAGATGACACGCCTCGAAGACGACGATGAAGAACGAAGATGAAGACACGGGTTACGAGCCGAGTTAAGAAAACCCTAGTAGAAAGAAAAGTTCATAAATAATAAACACGCGGCGTTAACCTCGAAACTCGAAAACGTCCGAGGAAATAGAAAAACATCGAATTCCGCTTTACGACGGAACAAACGTCGACGACCGGAAGTTTCGTATCGAAACTTCACCAAACGAGTCGGGCCAGCTCCGGTTCGTCGAAACCTCGTGTCGTGGAACGGCGACGTCATTAGATACGGATACGTCGCCGGAGAGAAAGAGGAAAGAGCTACCGATCGCCGTAAATCAGAGACGCAGACGGCTCGGAGGATCGCCGACGGTCACCCGGAAAGCGCCGACGATAGAGACACGGCTTTCGACTCGCGGAAAGCTCCGTGCGGAACGTTCGAAAGAAAAGGACCGGCTCGTTTCGCGTAAGTCGTCGCTCGGTATGAAATATAATCGACAAACGAGTCGTTCGCCGGTCGTTTTCTAAAATCCGATAAATCGATTCGAGATTCGAAGTCGACCGGAACGAGCTCACAAGAAGTCGACGTAGTTCGTCGTCTTCGTCTCGCCGTGCCGTCCGAGTACGACGGCGTAGTCACGGCCGTCGAAACTTTCGCTCGGGATAAACCGAACGTCGGTTTCGTCGAGAATCGACTTCCGGACGAAGAATCTAAGAAGAACGACACGAGGAAAACGAGCGAGGAAGAACCGCCTTCGACGACGGCATTCACGTCGCAACGGAGACGGAAGAAGTCGGACGCACCGCAGCGAAACTCTCGAAGAATAGAGGAAACGACGAATCCGGATTCACGTTTGAAATTGATTACTGTCGAAGAGTCGGACGCAGGCCGGCAGAACGCCGAGGCGGAATTCGAGATGTCGGAAATAAAAATCCGCATATCGCGAACGCATCATCGGGTTCTAACGACGAGGCCGATTCGAATCGTTACCGTTTTTCGGCCACGATCGAACGGCTTCTCGATTCCGTAGCGACGGAGCGTCCGATCGGCGGTCGCGATCGGCTCGGTAACGAAAAGGAACTCGAGGTTCCTGTACGAATCGAAGTCGCCAAGACCGGAGCACCGCTTCGAGACCGAAAAACAGGACAAGTTCGACTGACGAGCATCTTCGATGCTCGTTTCGCGCGTTTCAACTCTGATTCGAGTCGTTTCAGATGCGACGTCGGTAGAGAGTACGTTTCGAATCAGGTAAAGTGGCGCTTCGGACACGAACGGATCCGGTTCGAATTCACCGTCCGGTATACGCTCCGGCGGAACGGCGTCGCCGAAAGGACGAACGGACCCGTTTTAGAACGAGCCCGATGCACGCTACTCGACGGCGAGCTCGAAAAAACGTTTCGGCCCGAAGCGGTCCTCGTGGCCGCGTATCCGGTCGATCGAAGTCCCGCGTCGTCCTTGAATCGTAAAGTCCGAGCGGCTGTTCGGTTCGACGAAAAACCGAACCTCGCAGGACCGAAAGTATTCGTGTGTGTCGCACGCTCACGACTTGCGAAAGAACCGATACCTGGAAAATTCGACTTTAGATTGTTCGTACGCTGTTTTATAGGGCGCCGTCCGAGCCCTAACGATCGAAAAGTAATTTTCGGACGAGACTCGGTTTTCGAAGAAACGAAATTCACTATCGAGAACCTCGGCGGCGAACGATCGGTAAATCGAGAGGAACCAGGAGAGATAAATGAAGAATACGGAACAGAAGAAGAGGACGAAAAAGAACGTGGACACGACGAGAAAGAACGAGAAGAAACGAAGAAGAGAAAGCCGAAGGGTCGACAAAGCAACCGTACACCGATACGTCTCGTAGATCGACGAGACGAACCATGAAACCACGATACCCCGAGAACCACGTGTATACTCTCTCTCTCTCTCTTAGACTCTAACCGTTCACTCTCGTCGTCGTCACAGTCATAATAATGGATCTGTATTTTATCGTTTCATTTGTTTGAAATATTCTACTTGTGATTAGTTAGCAATCCTAGTAAATTTAACTCGACAACCTGCGCATATTTCAGCACGTTAAGAATATTCTTATTACAGATGATTTAATTCGAACTGGTACGTCGTCAAACATTATTATTTACAAGAATAAGGGTTCGAATATTTAACAAATACATACGATATCATCTGTTTTTAATTCGAATTATCATTTCGAGTTCTAACTCTGATGCACTCGTAACCGAAACATATCGTTTAAGAATAAAGTTATCGTAGACGATTTAAATTAAACTGCGAGTCATTTAACTTCAAGATACACAAAGGCCGGGTCCGAATATTCAACAAATACGTACGATATCATCGCCTTTTAATACGAATTAGTATTTCGAGTTCTAACTACGACGCATACGAAACGGAGACATATCGTTTAGGATTATTCTTGTCGAAGATGATTTAAATTAAACCGGTAAGTATTTAACTAAAGTACACGAGGAAGGTGTCCGAATATCCAATAAGTGCGTTAAATAACACCGCTTTTGAATTTCAATTAGCGTTTAGATTCTAAATGTGATAAATTTGAAGTTGTTGACATTCTATTAAGAATATTCTTATTATAGATGATTTAAATTGAACTCATATGTCATTAATCATCGATATATAGGTGTGTATATATATGTAGGGGCTTCGCCGCCACCTGCGAGCGTCGCTAGAGGGCGGCGTAAACAGACGCTGATACCACGCACCATCTACGCGATAGGAAGCGGGGCGTCAAGAAGGCCAGTTCCGTCTAGCACGCTTAACGAGCAGCACGCGTCTCGCTCTCGGCTCGTCCAGATAGGAATCCGCCACACGTGTCGTTTCTAGAGTCTTGTGTGCGTTTTAACAATAAAGCATTTTTATATATCAACATTTCGTTTACTAAGAACCTACACTCCCACGATCCTCATCCTCGCGCTAATAACAATCAGGGGACTGATCGCCCGGCGATAAGTCTCCAAAGTGGTGACCCCGACGTGATCACCCCATAGTAGCGATCCCAAATCGCGAGTGATTAGTGCAGTGGTGTGTGTAGCATTAAAAAACTCGAAAAACTGTGCTAACGAATGGGCACGATCAGTGGGGCATCGTGTGTTACTTGGCCACGTGGCCTTCAAATCGGCCATCTTACCGACCGGCAACAAGCAGCAGCCCGCAGCTAACCGACTTGTCGAGCGTACCGCCTCTCCCCCGCCGACATTCTAAACGAAAAGCGAGCAGTAGCAACACCGATCCGTGCGGCGCGCATCACACGGCACCGTCTCATTCTCTCTCCCTCTTCTTCTCGCACACAGTGTGAGGCAACGCACGCAACTGTACATTTTTTTTTCCTCTCGAGCACGCCAGGACACAGTGGTTCAAAATATTTTCCCCTCGTTTCTCGTCTTCGGCTCAACGAGAACCGCCGTGGCCCCTGGTTCATCGGTCGACTGAGATATGGCGCACTAGGGAGACGACCTTTCAGAGAATGAGTTCGACGCTACGATGCAGGAGCGCGAGGAGAGGAGAGTACCAAGAGCAGCAGCGAGAGGAGCAGTAAACGCCATCAGCAGCTGCAAACTACCACCGTTCTGGCGCGAATAGCCGGAGTTGTGGTGTGTGCAGATTGAAATCGCTTTCCACATCAACAGGATCAGCAGCGACTCATCGAAATACCACCTGGTGGTAGCGGGACTCGACGCCGACACCATCGCCGAGGTAGCGGATGTCCTCCGCGCACCCCCGGCAGCGGAGAAGTTCGTTGCCTTAACAGTGGGACAGTGGGCATCACCGCTCCACATGGTGCCGAAACGGGGTGGCACGTATCGTCCTACGGGTGACTACAGGCAGATCAACCGAATCACAGAACCAGATCGATATTCAATCCTGGTCATAGAGGATCTCTTGCAGGAGAGACGTAGTCGGGTATTCTCTGTGGTAGACCTCCACAAGGCATTCTACGAGGTATCCATGGCGGAAGAGGACATCTCAAAGACGGCGGTTACAACGCCATTTGGGCTCTTCGAGTTCGTCCGCATGCCTATGGGCCTCCGCAACGCTCCGCAAACCCTGCAACGGTTGATCGACCACCTGCTGCGGAAGTTGCCGTTCGTGCGCACCTACATTGATGATATCCTGGTGTCCTCCAGCTCATACGAGGAGCATTACGATCATCTCGATCAGCTTCTCTCGACGCTTAGAGAGGCTCGGCTGCACATAAACTGGAGCAAATGCGTCGTTGCTGCTCCTCAGGTGATTTTCGCAGGCTATCACGTCTCCGAAGCAGGGTTTGACCACCGCCATCGTATCGATCCAGGAGTACCCCAAACCCGACGACACGACGTAGCTAAGGCGTTTCTTGGGCGTGGTCAACTTTTATCGTCGATGCCTGCCACACGCCGAGGATCTGCAAGCGCATTTGAGCGAGATGCTGAAGGGTAACACCACCAAGAAGCAGAAACTTCAGTGGTCCCCGGAAGCAAACGACGCTTTCGACCGCTGCAAAGGTAGCCTCGACGATGCAGCAACGGCTGCTTTTCTCTCGCCATCCGCGCCGCTAGCACTTCGCACGGACGCCTCGAGCACGGCCATAGGAGCAGCACTGGACCAACAGCTCCAGGAAGGTTCCTGGACCCCGCTAGCGTTCTTCTCGCTGAAGCTGTCGCCAACTGAACAGCGCTACAGCACGTACGACAGGGAGCTTCTCGCCGTTTACTCCGCAATAAAGTACTTTTTTCGGATCCTCGAGGGCAGGGAATTCGTCATCTACACAGACCACAAACCCCTGTCGTACCCGCTGGATCAACGTTCAGCGCAAGCCTCGCTCAGGCAAGAGCGTCAGTTGGATTTCATAGCCCAGTGCAACACAACAATTGCCTACACGCCGGGTGCGGAGAACCACGTGGCCGATGCACTTTCAGGGGTGGAAACAGTATCCATGCCACAAGCCTTGGACTCAACCTCCATCAGCATTGCACAGCAGACCGACGCTCAGCTACCACACCTCTTGAAAAACTCGCATTCCACCATCTCAGGGTGGATGACAACGACCTGCATTGCATCATCGTCAACGAGCGCGTCAAATCGTATCTACCGGAATCGCTTCGTCGCCGAGCCTTCGAGCTGGTGCATGGGCCTGCCCACCCGAGCGGCAGAGCCACCGCCAACCGCCTTTCCAGAACTTACTTTTGTCCAGGCCTACGGAAGGACGTCTAGCGCTGGGCGCGTCAGTGCCAGCCTTGCCAGAAAGCGAAGGTCCATCGTCACAACCGCTCAGCGTTGGGAAATTTCACTACGCCCGACACTCGTTTCGCATACATCCACGTGGATCTGGTCAAAATGCCGCTCGTGGCGGGTTATCAACACTGCCTGACAGTGATCGACCGCTACACGCGTTGGCCGCTAGCCGTGCCGTTGATGGACGTGTGCGCGCAGACAGTAGCTCAGGCCCTGTACGAGCATTGGATCTGCCTTTTCGGTACGCCTCTGACGATCACATCGGACCAGGGCAAGCAGTTCGAGGCGCAGCTTTTTTCCCAACTACGCAAGTTGGTGGGAGCGGAACACATCCACACGACACCGTACCACCCCCAGTCAAACGGAATGGTTGAGCGTATGCATCGATCACTCAAGGCCGCGCTACGATGCAGTCCGGAAACACCATGGCCACAAATGCTGCCTACGGTACTGTTTGGCCTCCGCACGGTCTTTAAAGAGGACCTCCAAGCTTCACCGGCTGAAATGGTTTTCGGTACGTCCCTACGAATACCAGGAGAGCTCTTGCTGTCGTAGCCGGACACAATCGATCAAGCAGACTTCGTAAGTCGGCTACGTAGGTTGTTCAGAGCCCTTCGACCAGTTCCAGCAGCCAGACACGTGGAACACCGGCCTTTCACCTTCAAGGACTTGCGAACTTGTTCGCACGTCTTCTGCAGGCTGGACTCCATCAAAAAACCACTGGAGCCGCCTTACACAGGCCCACACAGAGTCATCCGGCGCCTCGACGAAAGGACATTCCTTATTGATGCCAACGGGAAGGAGAAGGTCATCTCAACAGACAGCCTAAAGCCGGCCTTCATGGATGAGCAACCGTTGTCTCAATTACCGGCCACACAGCAGCCTGTCGTACCATCGACATCGGCACCAGCGGCTCCGGAGCCGCCAGCGAACCCGGTCACGAGTCAACCACAAGCAACTTCGCCACCATCACCGCCAATTGCACGAGCAAAATCGCCACCGCAGCAAGCTCCGTCAGCGCCGATTGCGCCAACGAGATCGTCACGACGGGTCACGTTCTCTTCGCTCCCAGCCAAGATCACTGGGAGGGGAGTGGCTGTGGGGGCTTCGCCGCCACCCGCGAGCGTCGCTAGAGGGCGGCGTAAACAGACACTGGTACCACGCGCCATCTTCGCGATAGGAAGCGGGGGCGTGGAGAAGACCAGTTCCGTCTAGCCCGCTTAACGAGCAGCACGCGCCTCGCTCTCGGCTCGCCAGATTGGAATCCGCCACACGCGTGGTCTCTAGCTTCTTGTGTGCGTTTTAGCAATAAACCATTTTTTATTATCAACGTTTTCGTTCATTAAGACCCTGCACTCACACGATCCTCGTCCTCGCGCGAATAACAATTAGGGGACTGATCGCCCGGCGATAAGTCTCCAAATATATATGTATATGTATGTGTGTGTGTGTAAAGAATTTTTTTGATTATAATAAGGCTTGATTAACTATTTCCGTACGTGCACATAAACTATGCCTGTTTCTAAATATTGCAAATAAAATAACGATATCGTATACAACTCAATAGTGCAGAAATTCACTATCAGTGGGGCTGATTTCGTATAGATAGGCTTGTCGATTCAGTTTTATAAATATTTTAAAGAACACACACAATGCATTCAATTAATCTCATTCGCTTTTCATTTGTTTTTCATACAAGTATAATAAATTCACTTGATTTGATCATAAAATAAGTATGCGGTGCAAATATACACTAAATCCAAAAGATTTCCAACATTGTCTGTTACATAGATAGATAGATAGAGAGATTATGTTTGACGGGGGTGGAAGCCATCTTGCCAACCGGCACTTAGATTCGAGGTCCATTATGATGCCTTCCCTCGGCTGATCAAATCTACTCGGGAAGTCTCTCTTCCTTCCAGAAGCCTAATTATGTTATGTTGAGATGAAATACGTATCCTATTATCACTTTGTATCCTATGTTACACTGAAAATAATTAACTGTTATGACTCTAACGGATGAACCGAATGACAAGAAGTTAATCGCGCCACAATCAAATCTCATTGTCGAACACTGTATTTGTTCAGTACGGTCATCTAACAAATACAACGTGCGTATTGCACGGCGGCAAATTCAAATTGTCTCTCTAACATACTTAACCGCTGTACATTATTGGAACGTAATGAGATAATCAGAGATAACGAATATTAAAAATTATTCTATACATAAATCGCATTTTGTTTTACTATTAATCAGGATTGTTGGTAAATAACAGTGCAGATTACAGATTTATTACCACTACGAGAAGCGGCGCAGTGTGGACATTATAGTCAAATTTTTCAGTTCTTTCGTTCACTTAATGCACCATAAACGTTTTAAGGTGGATATTATTTGAAAATACATAACGTGTAAGTACTTTTTTCGATCGCTGAAGCTTTGTGATTCAGTGTTGCACAAACTTTCACGTTTCCTGTATGAATTTTCTGTAGCACGTCGCGAAAACAGAAAGAAATATCAATTTTGAAAAGTGAACCAAGAGTGAAGTTAAAGACTAGTTTTTCTAATTGAAAAATTACGCCTATTTTGAAAAATGTTCGATCTACTATACGCAATCTACGTACCTATATACGCAATACATTTCAAAACGATATAAAGAATGTAAATCAGTCCGTAACCAACAACTACAGGGACGGCCAAAGTTGTCGAACGGTGCTAAGGACGGGAGAGTGTCGAATCTCTCTGTAAGTAAGAATCCGAGCACCAGTACAGCAAATATCATTAGCGAATGAAATCAAATGGGCGAAAAGAAGGTATGCAGTTGAATGTCAGTAGCATAGATGAAGATTCTCTAGATGACAAGGTACGGGTTTGATTTTGGTGTTAGGGAAACATCTTTTTAAAAAAACGCAGGTGGAGTTTATTATAAAATTACATAGATGCCATTCTATAAACTTAATTATAACAAATCTACTTAAATCGAAGTTTGTATTGGTTTATATAGTATTCCGATATTATTATTCGACGGGAACTGTCCATTCAGCTTCCCATGGCGTTGTCCAGTCCGGATGTTTGTGTCTGTCGCCATTCGATGGGAACTGTCGATTCGGCTGCTTACAGAACTCGGAAGATGTCGTCTGATCCGGATGTTTGTTAGTTATTATTGATGAGAACTGTCTATGTCAGCTTCTCATAGACATTACCTGAATTATGTGAATATATTACTTACGGGTTAAAATCCACGGCATGAAAACGCTCGACTTTCGGGTGCGGGGTGTTAACTCTCTGTGTCATCGCTAGAGGCACTGTCCGCGTGATATATGTGTGCGGGAGGTTTGAATACTCGAAATTTGAATATTAGATTCGGTATGCATTCCCGTTCGGAAATGTTGAATTTCAACACATTTTTATAATAGTTCTAAAGTAGTGAGATATAAAATACGAAGTGCATTACATTAAAGTTACTATCAAATTTTGTTAAAATTAAACATTTTTGAACGGATGTGAATATATTTTAAGTTATTTATTTTTTGTATTCATACGATTGTACAATCATGTTCACATTTCATAAACAGAGAAAGTTATCTATATAACATATTTGTTTTTAAAAAATATTTAACACTGACAATAAATAACTAATCATTAGTTCTAAATAAATATTAATAATAATCACAAAAGAAGAACATTTGATACAATATGAATATATTTTAAGTTATTTATTTTTTGTATTATGTTCACAATTCATAAAAGAGATATTTATTAATATAACATATTTGTTTTTTAAGGAAAATTAACACTAACAATAAATAACAAAACACCAGTAATAAACAAATACTAATAATAATCATAAAAAAGGACATTTAATACAACATTGTAGAAATTTCTCTACTTTCGAAATCAAAAAAGGGTCTTTCCTTTTCGATTTTAAGGCTTAAAGAATTGATCGACGGTAACGCAATTAGTTTCCGTTATATATTGAAACCTTTTGTATTCCTCTTCCAGAAAGATAAACACGACATCTTATCTTTTTCTGTCCACCGTCTGCCTGATTCTGCCACACCTCCGACACGAAGCTACAAAACTATAAAAAAATATTTGCTTGTTAATTTATAAACGACAACTTATACATTCATTAATTTGAAAAAAATATTACCTGCGAGACCAACAAGATTCGGAATGCAGCAGGAAGTTCTTTGAAAACTAGATCCAAGCGATCTGCACTGCTTCGTGACAAGGCATTTATATATATTTTTTATTTTTCGCACAAACACTATTCAGCCTTCGTATATATTTTTGTTCAGTTTTTAAAATCTTCACAAATTTATCAGTAATCGACGCGTCTCGCATTTGTTTTCTAATATCTCGAATAGACATTAATGGTGGTTTCTACATAATAAATACAATTAATGGATTTCGAACGTCGGATATATAAATCATGCCTAAAGAATAACAACTACTTACACGAGATTCTTTTGAAGGAATAGTTACTGAAGTCGTCGCTTCCTCGGCGGCACTCATTTCGATCGAAGGGAGTGTGGTAATGTCCGACGGCTAATCCAAAGTTGCGAACAAACACGTTCGTCACATGTTATGTAGTGTAACTCTGTACCGTTTCGATTTACTAATTTAACTTACACGGTCAGTGTTTCCATTCAAATAAATAACAGAAAATTGCAGGTTTTGGGTACAGTTTGTTTAGTAATTATAATAGAAATGTTAATAATTTTACAAAATAAATTATAGTACAAATAATAATATTAAAATTGTCAATGCTCACATTTACTGGCAGATCGATCTCATCCGCAATGGCTGGAGCGATCGGTGTTTCCATCGTGCTGGTTGACGGGAGCACTGCAGACGCGGGCTAAAATTCAAATAGCAATTATTATACAAATGTTTATCGCTACAGGCGGCCGAAGCTACTGGCGTTGTGACGGGAACACCTCTGCATTCATGACGAGAACAGGTCGCGGCCCGGGCTGCGGGCAGCGGGCGTCTCTCGCGCCCCGAGCCGACGACCCCTCCCCCCGGATCGCTGCCGTCTTACTATAAACAAGAAGCTCGAACAATGCCTTCCGCTCTTCCCGATACATTATTCGTATCGACGGATCGAGCGTCGTTATCACCATGAGTCATAGGTCCTCGTAACTCGCACTCAACACCTCTGAAGCGTTTACGCTGGCACAACAATGAAATGAAAAAAATTGTTTATCGCTTCTCAAAAACAAATCCGGTACTTTCGGATCGTTGTGTCTCATATAGCATGATTTTGAAAATTGCTATTTTTCAAAACCGTATCTAATAAATCACTTTATTTATTTTCAACAAATGCAGATTATGTTAACAAAATATTACATACCTGTTTCTCCGAGCACAAAGAGGGGACGGCTGATCTATTTAAGCGGTTTTACAGAGAACTGGTAGAATCACATGTTTTAAAAATATGTCTGCACAATCTCTTCACTTTAGATGCTGCATCAGCATGTTCTTCACCAATTCCGATTGCTCGAAGCCATGGTCGCGCTCCTACAATACAAATATTATTACACATGAATAACTATCAACAATGAAAGTTAATAAAATTAAAATATAACTCACCTGCTTTTCGTCCTTTGGCAATAAAATAATTTATCCTTCGGGACATCATAAATCTAACAGCTACGCCGAGCAAAATTCATTCTCACAAAGTGTGCAAACAGCGACAATAAACATTATTAAACAGATTAAATTTTAAACATCTTTTTGCTGAGCATGCAATTTTTGTTCGACCAATAAGAGAGCATTTCTACGTTCATGTTCTCTGCCAATAGTCGACCGATACATAAAATGACTTATAAGTCGAACAACTAACGCCATCTATTTAAATACGCAAAACTAAATACTATTCTCATATTTTCGTATGTTACTTCGACCGGCCTGCGCTAAATGCGATCATAAACGCATGTTAAACAGATGACATTTTTGAACAGCGACTAATTAAGAATGCAATTTTTGTTCGACCAATAAGAGAGCATTTACACGTTCGTGTCCTCTGCCAATAGTAATACGATATACAAAATGACTTGTAAATCGAACAAAT
Organism: Acanthacorydalis orientalis; assembly: GCA_034766995.1. NCBI lineage: Eukaryota > Metazoa > Arthropoda > Insecta > Megaloptera > Corydalidae > Acanthacorydalis > Acanthacorydalis orientalis. The sequence continues at coordinate 9,016,289 of CM068325.1, read as the reverse complement.
AGCGCCATCCGTTGCTGTCATAATAAACAAAATATCATGCTCATATAATCGTATGTTACATTGAGCGGCCTGGTCACTAGTATCGATTATTCGAAACTGAAAATATACTAACGTTGAAAAAATTGTGTCCGTGGAAAGCCGCGCTGTGGAAGTGAAACTTCTGTGCGATCGGTATATGTATATAACAGGGTATAAGAGAATGATATTATTGTTGATTTTTATCAAGAACTATTTTCCGTTTAATCAAAATATTACTTTTTTCCTTTCGCGACGTCTCCTCACTAGACGTGCGTCGGATGTTGAAATACCATTCGCCGGTGCAGTACTCGTTGATTGCACAGAAATCTCAACTTTTACCCACCACTTACTTCCGTTGCTACCACGCCACGACTAAGATTTCGTGTCGCGTTGAGGCAATGAAGATTTTGTGACGTGGGCAAACGAGTTCACCCTCGCTATAAAAATGTCATTTCGAAAAAAATATTGGAATAGAACAGACGGATTATGCAGTAGCTAGAACGACTTACTTAAATTTAATTCAAATCGACACACTATTGCAGCTGGATGAAATATAGAGTACACACAATATGACGATGCACGAAACATTATACAGAGCGATGCAAAAATACAAAAGCTGTTATCGATACAGATTTGATACCATGTGACATAAACATACGGTACACGAGGAGAAAAATAATTCACACCGATTGATATTGCGATGAGAAACGTTAATAGCAAGTCGTTTTCTTTCAGCAGTGTCCGCTTGTTCATAATTTAAATAAAAGTGATACTACTGGTTTTGGACGAGCGAAATATGACACATAAATTATTGATTTTGAGTCATTGAGCACGTTAAGCTCCAGAACACGTCGATCACCCGGTGACTGACGATACAAAATTTAATAAATAGTATCTGTAACGGTATCGTCCGTACTAGAGAGAGAGAGAGAGAGACGGAGAGACAACAGACTCTGTGTAGTGACTATCAATGTCAACAGACATTAATAGTCACTTCACTTCATTGAATACCCACGAATGTCTGTTGTTGGCCGCGGCACTCTTATCCCTCTCGCTGCTGCCGCTTCCTACGCCCGTCTGCCCCCTAACTCCCTCAACACAACCAGCAATCCGTCGAGTCTGTTGTCTCTCCGTCTCTCTCTCTAGTACGTATGATACCGTAACAATATCCTTATATTAAGAATCAAAAAAAGGTTTAAGACGATAGAAAAAGAGAAAAGTATCTAGATATTACTTTAATTAATATTAATTCTCTATAATACAATTGCGATACGATAAAAATTATTTTGACGGATTCTGTTCAATCCCTGTAGAGGCAGAGAAATGATTTTTCATTGCAGTCATCACAGAATGTTATTTGTTCAGTCGAATGTCTGGCAATATTTCTTCCATGTCGTGCTGCATCATCTGCGTGGCGTCTCTTACAATATTTTCTAACATCAGAGTCTCTTCCATGTTTCACTTTCGTATCCGTCTTGCGCTGACATCTGATTGATAAAAATACAAAAACGTCCTCCTCACTGTACCGGAAAACGGAACAGAGCTGACTTGTTGAAGAATATAAAGCGATTCCGACGAAACGAACGAAGTAAACGCGAAATAATATACAAAGTGTGTCCATATATATGAAGATGCGCGTGCAATCTAATCGCGGTCCCGCGTTCGTCTCCGGGCGGCGGTGTCGCGCGCCGTAACCGGAAACATACACGAACTAGTCTCGGCGCTCGACGTGTTAAATGTCTAGTAAATGCCGTGTTAATCGTAGTCCCAGACTTCGTAACTGTTACTACTGAATTGTTGTTCTTTTATTGTTCAAAACGAGGTCTATTTTGTTTCTATTCACAGAGTACACTGTTGCCGAAGCACACTTATCACAGGACAGCAAGTACTAACGTGTTCTTTGTAATCTGTTCAGAAACTTAAACTATTGTCGTCACAAACTAAGGAACCGCTCTGAGCAATAGGTTTTTAATATCGTCAGTGCCTACTCGAGCAGCGTGATCTAAGGCAGTCTTTCCGATCTTGTCCAGAGTATCAGTCGCTACCCGAGCGTCTTCTATTAATAATTTGCACATTGCATAATGATCTTTCATTGCAGCTAAATGCAATGGTGTGCGTCCGTCGTTGTTCTTGACATTTGGATCCACATGCGCTGCGATTAATAGTCTCGCAATGTCAACACTTCCACCTCTAGCAGCGTCATGAAGCACAGTATCTCCGTCACTGTCAATAACATCATTCGCTGCCTGAGCGTCTTCTATTAATAATTTGCACATTTCATAACAATCTTCCACTACAGCTAAATGCAATGGTGTGCGTCCGTCGTTGTTCTTGACATTTGGATCCACATGCGCTGCGATTAATAGTCTCGCAATGTCGACATTTCCACCTTCAGCAGCGTCATGAAGCACAGTATCTCCGTCACTGTCAATAACATCATTCGCTGCCTGAGCGTCTTCTATTAATAATTTGAACGTTTCATAATGACCATTGCGAGCAGCTGAATGCAATGGTGTCCGTCCGTTGTTGTTCTTAACATTTGGATCAAAATGCAATTCGATTAATAGTCTCGCAATGTCAACACTTCCACCTCTAGCAGCGTCATGAAGCACAGTATCTCCGTCACTGTCAATAACATCATTCGCTGCCTGAGCGTCTTCTATTAATAATTTGAACATTTCATAATGACCAATGCGAGCAGCCAAATGCAATGGTGTGCGTCCGTCGTTGTTCTTGACATTTGGATCAAAATGCGCTGCGATTAATAGTCTCGCAATGTCGACATTTCCACGTTCAGCAGCGAAATGAAGCACAGTATCTCCGTCACTGTCAATAACATCATTCGCTGCCTGAGCGTCTTCTATTAAGAATTTGAATATTTCATAATGACCATAGAGAGCAGCTAAATGCAATGGTGTCTGTCCGTGGTCGTTCTTGACATTTGGATCGGCATTCGCTTTAATTAATATTTTTACAATTTCAACACTACCTCCCCTAATAGCGCCGTGTAAAACTGTGTCTCCTTTAGTTCCCCAAAAATCAAATGGGATATTGGCTTTTAGGAACCAGTCATAGTCTCTACGTTTCCATACGCTGTTGACAGAGGTTCCGCACTTAATTAAATATTTAGTTGTATTTAAGTGAGCATATCTTGCTGCGTAGTATATAAAATTCTCGTTCTTCATATACTCGTATGCTGTCTCATCGTCAGCGTCGACCCCAAGTAACGTGTCTACGTTCTTCCAATTTCTTACGGCGCACGCATATTCGGTCGGCTTCCACCCACACAAACTGTCCACCGTCATCGACCGTGCGCCCTTTTCAATTAAAATACCAATCAGGTTGTTGTATTCGTACGCGGCACAAAGATGTAAAGCGTTTCTGTCGAAGTCTGCAAGAGAATCGACGCGATCTGACTGCGCCTCGAGTATTGCGATCAAACATTTTTCGTCGTTGTTTAGAATCGCCTTGAAAATGTCACCTCTCGCCGACAAGCGATCGAAGAAACGTCGCACCATTTCAAATTCCGGCTCGAAGAAGTGTTTTTTGAAGAAACTAAGGAGCCGCTCTCGTCTGTCGGACCCGTCGTTTTTAAGTCGATCGTGAAACCATTTCGCCGCGAAATATTCAGCGAACGTTTTGTGTATAAACGCGGGCCTCATTTTCTCGGCAATATGAACAATTCCGTTTCTTTCATTCCCGCCCTCGGCCTCACGTATGTACTTCCCCATTTTCTTCCGGTCTTCCTCCGACAGAATGTCATGCAGGTGAGCTTCCGTGAAAATTGCGCAGAGACCGAAGTATGAATGGGTTTTGGTAAATCTATCACGATCTTTTGAACTTTGTATTTTGTTACTTACAAGAGTTGTGTTCAATTTTGATTTATCCTCTTGATATATTATTCGTTTCTTCTCTATGAATTTTTCGTACAATTCTAGAATGTCGAGAGTGTCGGAAAGGTACGCTTCGACGTCGTCTTGCTCAGAATCAAAATATTCATCGAACTTCGCTTGGTACGCTTCGCCGAGCATCCGGCACTGCAACGGTATGCCGGTCATCTGCTGGTGTTTGTCACGAATCGACTTGCTCGTCACGTTAATCAAACGATCGACGAACTTCTTCAGACGCGCGCTCCGGTCGTCCGCCCCGTGCCTCTTCCAGTAAGCTAGGAAAAAGTTACATTGATCTTCGGGCGTGAACCTGACGAGCGAGCAGGACAACACGTTCAGTTCCTTTTCCAAGTACTGCTTCTCTTGCGGTCTGCTCGTCACCCACAGCCTAACAGCACTGATGTCCTTAATTAATTTGATGAGATCGATTACGATTTCCCTGTAGTGTGGCGCGATTTCGTCGAATCCGTCGAATAAAACGAATATCTCGTCGGATTGACTGAAGTGCCGCTCGAAATACTTTCTCTCGAACGTGTTCCTGTAACCCTCTGTATTGTTGTACAACTGCGTTCCAACGATAAAGTCGATAGCCTCGCTTCGTCCTGCGAAAGTTCGTTTTTCTTTGAGCCGTTTTTCGAATTCTTCTGTGCAGTTATTTAAGTTTATTTTAATTGCGAGTGTGTTCGGCCTTTCTTCAGTCATCCGCGAGGCCAAAACGGTAAGCAAATCACTCTTTCCCATTCCCGGTTCGGCTATGATCAAAACTATTCTATTATCTATGGCGGTTAGGCGACGTAGTTCGATAGGCCTAGACGATTCTTCATTCACGTACGGTAATAATCTGTCTATTGATTTACTGTCTTGACAGAAGAACTCGTCGTTTTCATCTTTTCTTATTCGGTTCCGTACAGAGATTCGTCTCTCGATAAAGTTCGAAATACCGCAGTCAATCGGTTTTCCGAGCGTGACCGTAGAATCGACAACATCGTTGAGAATTCCGTCGTACAATAAATCCGAGAATTTCGAAATCTCGCAATCCGCCAGCTTCACATCTCGACCGCGCAGGCAAATCGTCTTCTCGTCTTCTATTCGCCTTCGAGTGCCTTCATCTAGATCATTCCATTCTGTTCGGTCCGTTATTATCTCACACGTGTCGTTCGAATAATTTTCACCGCTCCTGGAAACCAATATTATTTTCTTCAAGTCCACGCAAACGCTCTCCGGCTCTTGAATTCTGTCCAACAAATCCTCGATGCTGTCTGCAAGATCCGTCGTCATGTCATCTTCGCACGTGATAATTAAGTATTCGTTTTTTTCAATAACGATATCTTTCTCGATTGCGCTTGACATGCTGACAAATTGACGTTCCGTGATCAGATTATATTTTTTACCTTTGAATATTTCGCTCAATTTGCTTGAAGCGAAGACGGTGCCAGCGTTCGCTTTGATAATTAGAAATTCTTTATTGCTGCATTCGATGGTCGTTTTCAGTCGCTCGGCCGATTCTTCTCTAACGGAATATCCTCGAGTCGTCAGCAGGTTCATATTCATGTCGTGAAACGCTGCTAACCTCGTCATGGAGCATCTGCTCGCTTCTTCGAGCCAACCCGCCATTTGTTTGTCCGTCAGTACCGTGACCTTCGGATCACTGTGAAATGTATAAACTCTGTTGTACAGAAGCGTGTGAACAACAACGGACTGATTTGAATTCCTCACATCATTATTCTCCAAATATGTGTTTATTTCCTCTTTAATCGAGTTTGCCAGCTCGTCTTTACTTGGTTGTTTCACGTGCAATTTCAGTTTTTTCAAAAATATGCCGATCCACTTTTTTCGGTCGTCCAGTGTAAGTCCCTTTAAATCCATTATGTATTTGTTTTCTTCATAATATGTGGTATCTTGTTTCGTCGCCGTCTTTTTATTTTGTTTATCTTTTATTGTTTTCATTTTTTTCTCTCTCTTTGTGATTTCGTCCTCCATGAATTTGAATAACTTTTCGGCTGAATTTTTCTCGAATTCAGACTGTTCGTTTTTAAAACGATAGCATCTTCTTAATTCGAGTAATTCGTCCTTGTACGTCTCCAAATCTTTTTTTAACTCGTCGCCGACGTCGATGTTCGTGTATAGAATAAGATCTTCGATTTCACAAGTGAATTTCTGCTCGAATTTATGTTTGAACACGATCTCTAGGTACGATAGAAAATACACGGTCAAATCGAAAGGATTTTTTTTTTCGAAGAGCATTTCCTTCGTTAGTTTCTTAGAGCTGTCTTCCTTACTTTTCACCTGAACCATTCTGCACAAAATGCGATCGTCTTGCTCGTAGAAGATCACAATGTCGTCGAATTTCCCCGCTTCGTCCACTTCGCACGTGAGATTGAATTTGAAGTTCTGCTTCGTCATAAACTTGCATAGGTACAGCATTATCACGTGATCGTGATAAGTGACACCGTGCGACTTTATTTTTTCGCCCGTTGCCGTGTAGTTCTTCACGTCTCGAATCTGGTCGTTCCTGTCCAGTGGACTTATCTGATTCGAAGATTGCGACGACGATGTTGCTCGTGTGGAAGTCATGTTTTAAACACTTTTTATGCACCTGTTAAATTAAATGCTTTCAATTTCACGATCTTAAAAATCGATACATGATTAAAAATGTAGATAGTATTTTCTATAATTAAAAAAGAACATTTTTTACATAGTTATTTACTAATTTAGTATTAATTATTTGATTGATAATTGGTATCAAACACTCAAGAAACGTATTTAAATTTCATTTTTTGTTTGATCTCTTTGCCAAATATTAGAAAAGGTACGGCTCAGTGTGTCCTCTTCATTTTTTAATATTCCGTTTATCAAGTAAACATTTTTAATGTCGATGAAAATAGGAAAATACGGATGTACACATTACAAAAATATAAACTGGAATGTTCTCTATGAAAAGAAAACATGCATTTCATCATATTCTGTTAACTCATTAAAATAATAATTCTGTTATTGTAAATATTTTGCATTTTATAATTTCTAACCGACTTTCTGTCAACTAGTTTCAATCGTTCGATCTGTATCGGATATGTTAAATGAAGTTTACTCTAGTTCTGATCATTTCTGAAAGTATATCCGTTACTGAACCTGTTAATTTTGTAGCCTACATGTTTCCTATTGTTAGGTTGGTAGAAAAATAATTCCGGTTTATCAACTTTAAATACATATACATTTTTCTTACCTGGCTGTTTCGAGTGGTCCAGAAACGTTCGACGACTAGCGCCTAACTTTTGTGAAGCTTTCGAATTGTTGCGGGTGGTTCTGATTCGACTCGCGCCTCCGGTCGGTCGTTATGAACTGAAGAAGGATTCACCTACGCCAGCGATTGTACTCAATATTATATACACTTGATTACGAGATAGAATAATAAAATTAACATTTAATTTTTGTGGTAAACGGATTTTTTTGTTAAATTCATTCACAACAAGCTTATTTCAATGACAATAAAATGGACTTCATAAATTAAACGTTATCATGTATTTAATTTTCCGTATGCTTTTTATTGTATGCGAATTTTTAAAAAATGTATGAAGCATGTATATTATATATATATATATATATATATATATATATGTGTGTGTGTGTGTGTGTGTGTGCGCGTGTGTGTATGTCCATTTAAGTCCCTCAAAATTGAATAGCATAGATGGAGAGTCTCTAGATCAGCGTTACTTAAACTATGTTTCGCGGAACACTGGTATTCTGAGGAAAGTGAATATGCGTTCCGCGAACAACTATCAAAATGAATATGAGCGCGGAATGGTTTTGAATGCTGCGACAGTCTTACGTATCTGGGAGATATTTTTACAATGTGCATTGAAATTAACTTATGATTACAAGGAGAGAATACTACAATTTTAACACAAGAGATACGATCGCATCTTTTGACAGAAGGGTGCAATTCTGCATCTCTACTGTTTAACAGAATAATTATATATTGTTTTTCCGCCTTGCATGGGTTTTTGACTGAAATAAATGCTAAATTCGATGAAGTAGTGCCTAGCGTAATTTTAGAACACTCGAATGACTTACGATCAACCATTTTGCAATATTTTCCCGAAATGCAGTGAGGATAATTCCTGGGTTCGGAATCCATTTACAGTGACTGCTAAACCAGCAGGCTTCGGCGCAAGCGATTATGAATATCTGATTGATTTAAAACAAAAATACAAATAACTCCTACGAAATGATTTCTGAACAAATTTAACAGAAGAGCGTCGCAGCGTGTCAAAATTAACTATTTTTGTTTTATTCCATTCTACAACGCGACATATTTACGCGAGGTAGGATTCTCATATCATGCTGCAACCGAATCAAAATTCAGGAACAGTCTCGACGCCACACGAGATATGAGAAATCAACATTCTAATATTGTGCCTGGTATAAAAAGAATTTTTAATCCGAAGACCCACAGATATCTGAGTCATTAAGAATGCAATTTTCCAATAAATATACGATAGTTTATTTTACTATTTTTATGTGTTCTGTTTTAGATAATTAACATTTCAGAATAAATGTTTGATTTTTCTCAACGCTTAGATCTTCTCATTCATTTCATTTATTATTTATGCCTACCTACGCTTCAAAATAAGCAAGACGTTCTGTTAAAATTTCAAGATTTGTGAAATGTTCTGTCATAGGGAAAATTTTGGAAAGACTGCTCTAGGTGACAAGGTATAGGTTAAAAATCTATGGCATGAAAACGTTTGAAAGTGGAGTGCTTGGTGTTAATTCCACGGGACAGGGCTAGATGGCACTGTCCTCGCAGTATTTGTGCGGGAGGTTTGAATACTTGTAATTTGAATATTAGCACTCGTATACATTCCCATTCGGAAATGTTCAATTTTAACACAGGTTTATAATTATTCTCAAACTATGAATTCCACGTAAAATACGAAATTCATCTTCATATATCTTCTATATTTATTATTATTATTATATATATATATATATATATATATATATATATATATATTGTTCGGGATTCTTGTAATCTCGAGCCCAGTGTACACCAAACCCTCCTTTCAATCAGCAATCAGCCGCCTTTGATGCACCGCCTTGTGGTATGTGCTTGGCACCGCTCAAGCACGTGCGCACGGCTGGCGACAATGGTGCATCATAGGGCGAATAAAATACAAGTAACAGCAACAATTGAGACTCGATAGATTATAACGGTAACCGGTCAGTGACAGAAAGACAGTACAACAAGAACCGCCTCGGACTGCAGTTACGACGCCACGCTCCACTGCAGCATCCATTCTTTCCCATTTTCTACCTTTTTACATTTGTTTTGTTATTCCTTTTGTAACTTTACAGGAAATAAAGTTCGTTGTTTGTCCGTTCAATTACGCATTTCCTTATTCGCGTACAATTGTCGTCCGCCGAGTCGGACGAGAGTAAAAGCGCGAACACACACACACATACATACATATATATATATATATATATATATATATATATATATATATATATATATATATATACGTATATATATATACACACACCCGTCCCTCAATTTACGCGGGACTTTTAATACACGATTTTTTTTACGCGGCAAATTATACCTCTATTTACGCTGCACTTTTTACACGTGGTATTGATTAAAGCGATCTCATTTTAAGCGGTCAGATAGATTTCATTTGATATAATTTTTCATTGTATTTATCATATATCAAAGTGACGCAAATTCTCACTTGAACTTTGATCCGACCTTTGGATCAAGGCACAATTGCTACCTTCAAAATTGATTACATTAAACGGACTTCCAATGATATTTTTATAAACTAGAAAATGATGAATCACTTACGATTTAAGAATCCCTAAAACAATATGATATTTTAAATTGCGCTAAGAATATTGCTTTGGCTTTAAGTGATATAAAACGAACAAATTTAAATGCGTGATGGAAAGCAATATGCCCATAAGTAGTTGCACCAGGCAATACTGTTCCGACAACTGAAGAAGGGATATCCAGTATTATTACTTTATCACAAAAGTGTGAAAGAGAAGGCGTTGGCAATTCAAATGAGTGTGACTTTAATGAATCACTAGTAGATCGTGAATTTACTGATATTGACTTAATTCATATAATATCTGAAACCGAACCTAACGATGGATGTGACAGGGCCTACGAAGAAACGAATTCATTCACTGCGGAAAATCTTTGTAAAGCTCTAGAATTAGGCAAGAAATTGTAAAGTGCCAATGTGGACAACGATCCAAACATTCAACTAGCCTTAAAATGTAGACAAGATTTAATGAAGTGTCGCAGCGAATGTCATCAAAATTTATGAAAACTTAGTAAGAGAAAAGACAGAGAACAAATCATCCGAAGAAATTAACATTAACAATAAAAATGATGTCGAACGTATAGATATTTCAAGCGATGCAGATGATAAGTTTGTGCCAATTGAAAGGAAAAGGTCGATTGTTTTGAATGACTGTAGCGATGGTGACACCGAATAACATTTATCTAGTTTTGTATTCTAAGACGTCGTTACTTTCTTTTAAGTTATGTGAAATAAATATGTGTTTCTACAACTTGACTAGCTTTTGTTACCAATATTTTTGCTATTGTACTGACAGACTCACTTGGCGCCATTTTCATTCGCGTAAAACGAATCTACGTGGAACGGATACGCCGCGTAAATTGAAGGACGGGTGTATATATATATATATATATGTTGAAATATAAGGTACATTTACATCGTATCATAAGTTGAGCGTTGCGAACGAACCACAAGCATGGACAAGCGCATACGTATGATGTATAGTGAGATAGACGTGAGACGCCGCCAGCGACGGCACGACGATGTAACAGCTGCTCTCGAACGCACGATGCGTTGATGCTTGTAAAATAGTTAGTTTATTGTTCTTTTCTTACTTTAATAAATAATAATTTAAATTACTTGTGCTCATAATTATTTCCTGGACCTCGTTTATTTCAACATGGTAGCAGTGCGCTTGGTTTTGGTGAGTGGTTGAGGGATAATAAAGTGTAAAAGTGAAAAATATTGTGAAAATTAGAAGCGCAAAGTGACACAGTGTAATAAAATAAAAAAAGCGTAGTGAAAATAATCAAATTTGAAGCCGATGCGAGCAGATTGCAAAAAGGCACGTGTTTGAATACGAGAAGGTTATGAGACCGCATGGCGATTTTTGAGGTTAAACACACGTTTATAGTAAAGAGCGCATGGTTGTAAGAGAAAAGACTAATGATCATAAATGTTCAACTGGTTAAGTAAAGTTAAAAAAGAAGAAGAAAACAACGAATTAAGTGAAAATAACGAGTTTAGTGGAAATATAGAGAGTAAAAGGAATAGATAAAGAGTTAAGAAATCACGTGAGAAAAGTTTTTCTGAAAACGTTATAAAAAGGTTTTGATTTTGAAAAAAGAAATCAGTGAAAGCTTAAAAGAAAAAGAAGAAAAAGGAAAAATGGCGAAATGTTCAAAAATTGACGATATTTCAATACCAGTGTTTGATGGAGCAAACTTCAGCAGTTGGAAGTTTAGATTAATGAATATATTGGAATATAAAGAGTGTCAAGAACCTGCAAAAAGAGAAAAGAATGATAGTGAAAAAGCAGAAGATTGGAGAAAACAAGATTTAAAAGCAAAAACGATTTTGACTAGTGCAGTTTCCGACAAGCAGCTAGAGTATATAAATGAGTGTAACACGACACTAGAAACGATGAAAACGTTAGAGAAAATGTATGCAAATAAATCGACGATGTTACAAATAATAAATAGGAACAAACTAGAAGAGATTAAGTTAAAAGATTATAGCTCTGTAGAAGAATTTTTTGTTGATTTTGAAAGTGCATGCAATGATTTGAAAGCTGCAGGGGCAAGCTTAAATGAAGACGAAAAAATGAGATATATGATAAAATCATTGCCACCAGAATATTGTTATATTGGTGATTTTATTGACTTAGTACCAGAGAAAGAGAGAACTGTGGATTTAGTGAAATCAAAGATACAAGAAAAAAGCATGAAAAAAGGTGGAAGCAGAACTAATGCTAGTACATTTAATGTAAAAACAAGAGGAAAGTGTCACAGATGTGGAAAAGTTGGACACTTCATAAAAGATTGCTGGCAAGCACCGCAGAACCAAGGACGAGGAGAGCAGTCAACTCCAAGAGGTCATCGTGGATCATCGAGAGGCTACGGCAGAGGTCAACATAGAGGTCGAGGCAGAGGAGCAGATCATCAACAAGCAACGGGAAACGGGCAGCATCACAACGAGACATCGCTTGAAACATGGGCAACGCAGGTAGTGAAAGTGAATCTAAATGATTTAAGTGAATATAAAAGTGAGAATCCTAATGTGATTCAGTGGTTATTAGATAGTGGGTGTACGCACCATATTATAAATGATGAAAAAAATTTGTATGAATGTAAAAATTTAGAAAACCCTGTTGATGTAATTTTGCCCGGCGATAAAATGTTAAAAGCGACTAAAATTGGTACTGTTAAAACGTCATTTAAAACTTATTATAATAAAACAGAGGTTCAATTAGAAAATGTTTTCTTTGTAAAAGGTATGAAGAGAAATTTGTTAAGTTTTTCCAAGATTACTGAAAATAATACTATTGTAGCGAGAGATAATTATGCGAAAATTTATAATAAAAAGAGAAATTTAACAGCTGTAGCATCGAAAATAAATGGTTTGTATCACATGAAAAGTTTATGTAAAAATTTAAATAATAATGTACAAGCAAATGTAGTAAAAATAACAGAAAAAGAAAAGTGGCATAGAGCGCTTGGCCATGTAAACTTTCAATATTTAAATAAATTAGTAAATGATAAATTAGTCGATGGTTTACCAGAAAAGTTAGAAAATGATAACATGACTGGTTCAAATTGTGTACAGAGTAAAATGGCTAATGTACCATTTGAAAATAAGAAATCTCACGCAAAAGAAATTTTAGAAGTGATTCACGCTGATTTAAATGGGCCACATAGAAACACAGGTTATGGTGGAGAAAAATATTTTTTAACTTTCATTGATGAGTTTAGTAAATGCGCAAAAATTTATTGCATTAAAAGTAAAGCTGAAACAGCATCGTGTTTTAAAGAGATTGTTAATTTAGTTGAAAATCAATTTAATAAATGTATAAAGAAAGTACAATGTGATAATGGTAAAGAGTATTTAAACAAAGAAATTTTTGATTTTGCAAAAGAAAAAGGAATTGAAATTTTGCCGTGTCCACCGTATGTACACGAGCTAAACGGAGTAGCTGAAAGATACAATAGATCAGCAATGGATATAGGTAGATGCTTAGCTAGAGAAGCTAAAATAAATGATAGGTATTGGCCAGAGATGATGAAAACAGTTGCTTATTTGAAAAATCGTACAATAGCCAATACTCATGAAAATAAAACTCCATTCGAGATTTTCGTTGGTAAGAAACCTAATGTTAAACATTTAAAGATTTACGGGAGTAAAGTGTTTGTAAGAGTGCCTGAAATCTTAAGAAAAGGTAAATGGGATAATAAAGCAAAGATAGGTATTTTGGTAGGATACAATACAAATAGCTATAGAATTTTATTAGATAATAAAATTATAAACGCAAGGCATGTCAAAGTAATTGAAAATCAAAATGAATTAATTTGCATAGAAGAAAATGATAATGATAAAATTGATGAAATGAATATTAAATTTTTTGATGATGAACACGAAAAAACTGATGATATGAATGATAGTCAAACTAATGATGAAAATGCAAATAGGAAAAATTTAGCGATTGAAAGGAGATCGCAAAGAAAAAGAAATCCTGTGAATAGATACGGAAATCCTGTAACGTATGCTATTTCTGTAAATTTTGTAAATGCATGTGTACCAAATTCGTTTGAGGAGGCGATAAATTGTGATGAAAGCGAAAAATGGAATGAAGCCATGGATGCAGAAATAAAAAGTTCGAATGATAATAAAACTTGGGTGTTAGTAGATAGAGTAAAAGATAAACCTGTAATAGATGTAAAATGGATATACACACGTAAAGCGAATGGTAGATACAAAGCTAGATTAGTAGTTAGAGGTTTTCAACAAAGAAATGTAATTGATGATATATATTCCCCGGTAGCGAGTAGTCAAGCTTTAAAGTTCTTATTGTCATTTTGTTGTCAAAATGGCTTACTGATAGAGTTAATGGATGTAGATTCAGCGTTTCTATATGGTAACATAATTGCAGAAGTATATATATAAACCAACCGAAAGGGTATAACGACGGAACAAATAAAGTCTGCAAATTGCAAAAATCTATGTATGGTTTAAGTGAGAGTCCGAGAGACTGGTATAGATGCTTTGATAAATATGTCGAAACACTAGGTTTCAAAAGGAGCAACATAGAATTATGCTTATATATTCATGGTGAAGGAGATGATTCAGTATATCTATTAAATTATGTAGATGATGTATTGATGTGTAGTAAAAACAAAGGAAAAATACAAGTAATAAAGAGATTGTCAGCAAAAAGATTTAAAATAAAAGATTTAGGAGAGATAAAAGAATATTTGTGTATGAAAATTGATTATGATTATGTAAACAATAAAATGGAATTGAGTCAAACCAAGTATATAGAGTTACTAGCTAAAAAGTATGATATTGAAAATAGTAAATTGTATAATACTCCAATGGAAACAAATTTAAAAATTGAAAATTCTGATGTATTTGAAGAAAGTATTTTGTATAGAAATTTGTTAGGCGCATTATTATATACAAACTCAAGCACTAGACCAGACATTAGTTATAGTGTAAACTATTTGAGTAGGTTTCAAAATTGCTATAATAAGACACACTTTAAATATGCTTTAAGAATATTAAAATATTTGTATTCAACAAAAGATATGAAATTGAATTATAAAAGAAATGAAAAATGTGACATTATTGATTGTTTTGTGGATGCCGATTGGGCTGGAGATACCACAGATAGGAAATCGACTACTGGTTAATTAATTAGATTATATGGCAACATTATCTATTGGAAATCGCGAAAACAGAAGTGTAACAAAGTGTGTGCCGTTGATGCCTTTGTGCAACAAAGGCATCAACGTATGCAGAATATGTAAAATATATAAAAGAATTGATTAAAATTTTCAAAATTGATACAGAGAAAGCAACAAAGATATATGAGGATAATTCTGGTGCAGTAGAAATAGCAAAATATGGTAAAACACATCGAAATATATTATCATTTTGTACACGAATATGTAAAAGAGAGAGAAATTGACATGTGTAAAATTGATTCAGAAAATAATATTGCGGATATTTTAACGAAAGCATTATGTAAAGATAAATTTGTAAAATTTAGAGAACTAATGAGTATAAAATGAAGTGTTTCAAAGAATAGGTATAATTGATACGATAAAAATGTAAGGAGGCGTGTTGAAATATAAGGTACATTTACATCGTATCATAAGTTGAGCGTTGCGAACGAACCACAAGCATGGACAAGCGCATACGTATGATGTATAGTGAGATAGACGCGAGACGCCGCCAGCGACTGTACGACATCCGGGTTTTTTGAAACTTTTTCCGGATATGAGCACGACAGCGCGACGATACATTGTCGAAATGATGTATTCGAGAAAGCCTCGAAAGAGAATATGCAGACTCTGGCTGTTCGGGGCCCCAGATGGCCTCTAGGAACGGCTACAAATACGCCGATGCCAACCATACGCTGACTCACACCACTCTAAATTCGTGCAAAAAAAAAAAAAAAATTCGCCGCCAGCGACGGCACGACGAAGTAACAGCTGCTCTCGAACGCACGATACGTTGATACTTGTAAAATAGTTTG
>CM068325.1:8980540-8998040 GCA_034766995.1 Acanthacorydalis orientalis | reverse complement strand
CAAGATGTTCAAAAGTTAAGAATTTTCTAGGCCACCTTGATTTAAAGTTTAGATGAAATTTCACTCCAGGGAAAGAAATATGTGTGGATGAAGCAGTCGTGCCGTTTAGGGGAAGATTCAGGTGTTTAACTTGTAGCTCCAATAAACCAACTAAATGGGGAATGACGATATATGGTTCACAGATTCAAACGCGGGATATATGTATTCATGTGTTACCCTCCTATATATCTCTTACGTCGTAGTCTTTAATTTATTGCCAGCTCCTTGTCAGTGCATGGATCGTTTTATATGCAGACAACAATTTACTCGAAACAAATCCCAAGTCCGAAGGATGTCGTCTCTACGTCAACAGATATTCTACTAGTGTTCCATTGGCTGAAGAATTATTAAAAAGTAAGTGATTATTAACAAGAATGATTGGAAGTGATTGAAAATTTTTGTCAAAAAAATAACAGAGAACCTGTTTTCAAGACAAAAAACGTTATTAGATTCCGTCCAAGAAAGAAACGGTGTGTGCGCTCACGTACACGTGACAGAAGTGAAATTTCAGCTCTCTCTCGCACTCGTGCACTCATATTCTCTCTGTTTCTCTCGTTCGCGGCTACGATCATGGTAACGTTTCTCGTGACACGCCGTATGATTTTACCACACGCTAATGCGCCCATAGAAGTTTCACTTCAAAAATAATTTATTAGCTCTGTCATAGAGAGATAAACGAATCAATGCCATGCTTAGTACGCATGATACTGCATCGATGAAAACCGTGTCAAGAATAGCACGTGGCGGTGTTCAGTCAGAGACTAAAAGAAACCTCAAGTAGCACTGAACTATAATAAGTTCATCGGCGGCGTAGACCGAGCGGATCATTATGGATCGATGTATGGTTTTCTAGGTAAGTTATTAAAGTGGTGGCGAAAAGTTTCTCTGTGGAGAATTGAAGCCTCTTCCCTGAATTCTTATATTTTATATAAACTGGAATGTGAGCATAGCGACACCAAACGAATATCTCATTTAAAATTTATTCGGTAAATAATTGTCACTAGTTGTCAATTTTAGTGAAGGTGAAACTTCACGGTATGAAAAGTCATCAACCTCGAATAATGAAGACAGATTAAACGAAAAATTGTATATCTTGCAACCTGATTCATTGTTTGGAAGTATATACAAATGTGTATATATATATATATATATATATATATATATATTCCATATGTTTTCTATGGAATTTCTTCGGAAGAAAAAAATGCCAGGTCTCCGACGTTGTCTTCGGCAAAATACTTTTCGAGAGGTTCGCTTCACCGGGCCGATCCCAAGTACAAAGAATATAAGCGACGTTGAAATACTCTGTGCAATAATCCATCCAACTATTTAAACAATAATATGCAGAAACACCAATCGAAAATCTCGCGAGATATATGAATATTCTAATGAAGGAAGATCCGAGAGCAGCCAACTTACTTGGGAATATATTAACGAAGAAGAACTTATGGAATATCTCGGTATTTTATTGATTGTGGGGTCCCATGATTCGAATTCTGAATGGCTTGAAACGCTTCGGTAAAAGATACTTACCCTCTTTTACAGAGCGATAACGTTAGCAAAGCGTTTTAGAAATTTCATAAGATTTATTCGTCCCGATCAACAAAATACCAGAGAAATAAAGCAGGCTACCGATAAAGCAGCACCGATTAGTGACATTAATGATTACAGATCTACGACATAACTATAGGCGATCTGTTCACGCTACTGTGGACGAGCAGCTGTTTCCTTGTGGACTTCGCACGAAATTCACACAACACATTCCGTCGAAACCAGCAAAATACGGTATAAAATTGTGACCGGATTACGACGCTGAAAGATACGATCCGTTGACAAGCCAAATATACACAGATTATGCCAACAATATCAGATAAGTAAACAAAAGAGAAAGAGTTGTAAACGATTTGGTTATGATGTTATAAAAGCACCGGTGGAAATATTACGATGGACGACTTGTCTGCAACAAATTCTTCTGCTGATAATTTGCAAAGTTGGCGGTTATCCGTGGTAGGCACAATAAAAAAAAAAACAAATCTCGCTTGCTTCCACAGTTCAACGCCTCACCACGGTGGAAAGAATTGTCAACTGTATTTGGTTGTAGTGGGAAAAAAAATGTTATTTTGTATCGAAAAAAACGAGGGTGTGGTTTAACTGTCTACGAAATTTCAGAAGCGAAAAGAAACCCAAATATAATACTTTTTTGATAACAAAACAGAAGGTCGTGACGATACGATGGATAAAATGGTCCGTCAATATGCAACAAAAAGAAAAACCTATCGTTTTCTGTTGCCACTTTTTTATAATTTGCTAGATATATCGGCTCTCGCAGCTTGTATCGTATACTCTGAAAATAATCCATCACACAAAACATCAAAATACAGTCGACGTCTAGGGTTCTTGTAAGATTTCACGGAACATTTGGATACTCGGTTAATAATGAGGTCGGCTCAAAATCGAAGAGTTACAGCTTTTTTCCGGACCAAGAGTGCCGTTGATGAAGAGTATGTTAGGAGTCAGTATTGACTCGTCTGAACGGCTCAGTACCGACTATTTTCGACCAGATAAAGATGATCGTGAGAATTCTAGACTGAAAGGAAGCCTTTTCACCATTATAGCAAAAAAAGAAAACATCCAACCAGAGAAATCTGCGTTCAGTGTAAAATAAAAAAAATCAGTTTGCGTCGAACACGGCTGTACGAAGACCAGATTCCAAAGATGTCATTGGAAATAAATAATTTTTTTTTAAAAAAAATTGTAACAAAATAAAAATTTGTATTTTTTTAAAAAACGAAAGGAATAAAATTTTAATTACTTGTACGTTTAATTGCTTTCTAAATATATTGAAATTTATGTTTTTACAATAGACATTACTTTGGCATGAACACATTCATTTTTATGTTTTGGTGAAAATTGCGAAGAAATGCATGTTTTCGTATGAAAAGTATGAAAAACAAAAATATATACAAGTGTATATACCGTGCACGTAGTCAAGAGAATGTCAAAGTGCCAAAAAGGAGGGAAAAACACATTTGTTGAGAAACTGTTATCGCGTTTTCGGACGGAAATTAAAAAGTAGGTCACTGGATAGAAGCCGCATCAAAATCGACCGAAAAACATTGACGCTGTTCCGAAATGAAAATTGGAATACATACATATGTGCATATGATTCCCAGGCGAAGGATAATGAATGAGTTACCTAGAAGGAAGGAACACGAATATACACTTCTGTGAAACGTGTAACAGAAAACCATTCCTAAATGCTGGAGAACTTTTTAAAAAATATCACACATCAAAAACACATTAACGATCGATCAAAGATGGCGCATTTAAATAAATGTAAACATTTAGAGTGTAATCGACATTGATACAATAAATGTTTTCTTTTTTCAAAAAGGCCTCTCGTCGTATAAAATAATCTTACTGAACACCTTTCTCATAACCGCCGAATAAATCTCGGACTTAGTGACGAATCTTCATCGACTATTCTTTTAAAACAATAAATTTATCGTCTGTTAACGAAAATTAAATTCATTCTCATATATGTCTTTAACTACTATATTATATATATATATATATATATATATATATATATATATATACTTTTTCCAAAATATTTCCAGACGTATTTTTCATTTTTGAAACGATTGCTTTATCTATCGAATAGCGATAACGCCGATTAACATAAAATTGTTGTTGTAATATGTTTGTTTTAAAACAATATAATTTATGTAATATCAGGATGGTAGCAAAATAATTGCGGTTTTTGTTTTCTGAATTCTAACGTCAATTATTTTCAATAAAATTATTCATGTTAATATCATTTTAAAGTGTATTTTTCGGTTCGTATTTTGGTAACATTGACTTTAGTTTCATTATTAATTTTAATGCAAATTAGCCTATAGAATTACAGATGAAAAAAAAAGAAAATAAGAGCAAGTATTTTGTATGAGATAAAAACGGGCTGTGAAACAGCATAAATTGCTCGTAAACCGAACGATGCTTTTCGTGTGAGTCCTGTTAAAAAACGTACTGTGTAATGGTGGTTCCAGAATTTTCGTGCTGGGAACGACAGCCTTGAAGATAAAGAAGGTCTCGGGCGTCCTTCTTCAGTTCATAACGAACAACTGAACCCGTTAATTGAATCATAGCGATGCTCAACAATTCGACAGCTTGCACAGAACTTTGGCGTCAGTCATCCAACAGTTCTAGACCACTTCAATTAAAAATGTACACGAGTTTGGAGGTCGTAAACCGCAATTATTTTCTTACCAACCTAATACAACTCAAGACGGTCGATGTGTCGTTAATTGTTAAAAATATATAATAGTACATACAGTGATTATCCAATTGTATTTATATTAAGAAAATCGCGTTTATAAATGCTAAAAAGATACTTTAACTCGTTCTTAGATTTTGTGTGCGAACGAATCTATTTCTAAAAAGCAGACATAATCTGAATAACGACCGACATACAAGTCATCCGAGCACCAATTTTATAATGAATAAAGTCAAGAAAATACTTGAAATCTAGTCATCGTGTTCTTATAACGTTCATTGAAGATTGAATATTAAATATAATACGTTGTATGTTAAACCGTTTTCGAACAAAAAAGGCTTTATTCACTCTCAATTCACTGAAGCATAATCAAAAATGAGAAAAAATTATATACTGAAGAACATGCTCCGACAAAAACTAAGTATTAAACGTTTTTTTTATCATTAGCATTTATTTATTTGTGTTAGTGTTGAATATTTTTCAAAAATAAATAAGTTACACAGATAACCTGTCTCTTTTGAATTGTCGAATTGTGAACAGCATCATACACAACGGTGTGATTGCAGAAAAGTTTAAATAATTTAAGATATATTCATTTCGACTCAAAAATATTTAATCTTAACACAATTCTAAAATAGTTTTAAAGTGGTTAATAGTATTAAATTCTGCGTGGAATTCGTTACTTTAGAACTTTTATAAAAGTTTGTTAAAATTACACATACCAGCGCTAATATTCAAATTTCAAATGTTCAAACTCCCCGCACAAATATCGAGCGGACGGTACCATCTGACCCTGTCCGGCGGAGTTAACACAGCGCACGCGCCAGGCTATATTTTTCGTGCCGTCGATTTTTACCCGTACCTTGTTATCTAGAGCAGCGTTTCTCAACCGGGGTCCGTGTGGTCCGCCTCGGACCACAGAATATTTCAAGGGAGCAACAGGCCAGAAATTAGCTTTTGGCAAGCCAGAGTAAACTCTAGATGGGCCACAGGCAGAATAAAATATCAAAATGGTATGAAAACGATTTACATCCAATAAGGGAATCATTACAGAAATAGAATTCATAAAAATTGTATTTAAATAAAACGCAATAGTAAATTTGATAGGGAATTGTTCGATGGAAATTTTTAAATTTGACAGAAAACTTAAGAGCGACACTGAAGGTAGAACGCTTTATCAACAAGTCGAGAATTTTTTATAGAACGAGATATTATCTCGCTTGAAAATACTAAAAATACTTGCTTGTGCAACCGACGACTCCCATTCAATGGTTGGGAGATATCGAAGATTTAAAGTTTATTTAAAAAATGATGTGCCGAATATTTTTTGCAGATACTGCGCACTCTATCGTCAACGTTTATTTGCGAAAAAATTAGGACGTCTGCATGACAATCTGAATTTTGTAATAAGAACAGCTAACTCCGTCAAATCAAATGTACTTCGAGATCGACTTTTCCGACAATTCTGTGAAAGCAACGATGAAGATTTTGAAAGTCTACTGTTACACGCAGAGGTCCGTTGCTTATCAGGGGGTGACTGTCTTCCTCGTGTCGTTGCACCTCGGGACAGAATTGTATCATCGACGGGCGACAAACAGTTTCGGGAAGAAATGGTTGGTGTCGAGTGTGATATGTTTTATTATCTGTCGGATATTTTTGAAAAACTTAATCTATTAAACGAACAAATTTCAAGGGAAAAATTGTAATCCCGTGACGTGTAAAGGAGCCACTGTCGCTTGTTTCGGAAAGCTCGATCTTAACAAGATTAATATTGAACGTCGTGGGTTAACGCAATTTCCATCACTGGCCACTATTGGCAATCGAACTAAAAGACGGTGATCTTTTTCTATACAAGTGAACATTTAAAACAGCACCGTGTGGATATGCAAGTTCGATTCGATGATATGATATAGATACAAATTGATCGGGTGCTGGATCCTCGTGGTGTGAAAAAATTAAACTACAAGAGAGTCTCATCGAGTCTCGAAGTGATGCGAGAGCTCGAATTAGTTCTAAACGAAACGAAGAAACTTTTTGTTCGAGTAGTGAAATGGCGAGTACATTTCCACAGGATTGGGAGAGAGAAGATTTTTTATTTAATCTCATCTCCCACGTCTTATCTTGTTGAATCTGGATTCAGTCGAATTATTCATCTGTTCTCGAAAGTCTTCTCGTAACAGTCTTGGTGTCTTGAATAGAGGCGATCTTCGTTTGTCGCCGACATCGTTGTAACCAGACATTAATGAACTCGATAGTTTGGATCGGTCACAAGGATCACAACAACTAATGTAAATGTCAATTCATTGCTTATTTTTTTTTAAAAAAAAAACGAATGTTTGCGTACGTATGAAGTTCACAAGAAATACGTTATAATTACTCTATTGAAAATCCATTTTTTTAATTGTAAATAAACCGTGCAATGTTCGATGTTTAATTTTTCATTTCTTTTTCCCGCGAGCGACTTTTATGCGAAGGGAGGAGGGTACGGAAAAACATAACACTTAAAATGGATCCAAGGGATAACAAACGTTGAGAAACGCTGATCTAGAGAATCTTTATCTATGACACACGCAGTAGGGTCGAATTTTCGAGCGTCCTCGTGTGCATCATCGATGAGTAGTCGAGCGATGTGCCGTGACTCCCCCCTCCCCCTCCTCACCCAGCGCTGGGCATTAACTCAATGTTCAACCGGACGGAGCTCCAGAGTGGCTACGGAGGCGCCCTTCCACCGACTTGGATCGTCATCGCAAAAGAGTTGTTTCGATCGAAATGTTTAATAAACGATTAATGGTAATTTTTTATCGTTATTAACGGGCACTGTGCGACGGCGAAGCCCCGGCCTTCAAAGCGCTAATGTACAATTTTCCTCTATCTTGTCGTTCTAAGAACGATAAGGTAAAGTATAAAACTCAAAAACGTTCAATTCTAACACAATTTTATAATGATCGGTAACCGAGTAACGAATTTCGAACTTTATACCGAATCCAGTACTTTAGAATTATTGTAAGCTTGTGTTAGAATTGAACATTTCTGAATGGGAATGAACACCAGCGCTGATATTCGAACGTCAAGTATTCGAACCTCCCGCACAAATATCGCGTGGACGATACCATCTAGCCACGTCATCATGAGTTAACACCCCGTACCGTACCGCATTCGATCGTTTTCCTACTGTAGCTTTTAACCCGTACCCTGTCATGAGAGAATCTTCATCTGCGATTTACGCAGCTCGAATTTTCTAACGTGGATTATCGATGAGTAGTCGAGCGATATGTCGAGCCCCCCCCCCCCCTCGATCGTGTGACCGTATTCGAAAGTACAACCGAGTGCGACTCTAGAGTGGCCACGACAGCAACGTCGCCTTACTGGCTTGGATTGTATTCGTAAAGTAATCGATTAAAAATGTTCAATAAATGATAAATGATATTTTTCGATTGTTACTCATGAGCAGTACGACGGTGACGCCCTGGCCTTCAAAGCGCTTGTGTAAAATTTTCCTCTATCTTATCTTTGTAAGAACGATAGCGTCGTCCTTGAAATAATAATAAATTCAACATTTTTGATTAAAAAATATTTATGGTCCGTGGAGTGAGAGGAAAAAAATTCTTTTTTAAAATAATCGATCGGATCGAATTCAAACTATCTCGACATTTCTTACCTCGTGGTAATCAGTCAGTTTATTGATTGTCTGCAGAAAATCCCGGCAAATTAAAAGACGGTTGTCCTGTACACGCACACAAATCTGTTTCCAATTGACACGTACACTGTTCGACGTCGATGCAAAATGTGTCTCGGCACTGAATTTATTGTACGATAAATTCACGATATCAAATTTTAAAAAATAACGGTTTGGAATTTGATTCACTGAACCCTACTGAGGCTCTCTTTGAAAGTCTAACGATTGAATTGAAATAAAAATTACATTTCACACGTTTGATATCTAATCATTTTAGAAATAATCTGCGATAAATATACATCACGCCATACGAATAATATGTTCTTAATACGTACATACATACATACATATATATATATATATATATATATATATATATATATATATATATATATACAAATACTTTGGTTAGCAACAGCAAAGTATTGAGACAGTTGACAATTTTCAACAAATTGCTAATTTTCTCTTTTTTTTTAATTAAACGACGTTATTTTAGAATTTTTCCATTTTGGTCTTACTTAAACCTATAATGTTTCATTTATAATTACAAATTTTATTTTCGTTTCATACACTTTTCCAGTGAACTAAAGAATATGCAAGTATTCAAACATTGACATACATTTTCAGAGAAATGTGGAATTCGCAGAATTTGTGATTTGCTATTTATTGAAACAATACTGAATAGATGCGTTGTGGTTCCTCGTGCGTTAAAGTCGAGTAAATAAACCCGTGTGTGTGTGTGTGTGAAATTAATCTAATGTCATACGCTATGCGTGTACGAAAATATATTTAGAAACTTGTACGAAGTACGAAAATAAATTATAAAACATCACGAAGAAAATAAAACACTCGACGGAATTGAGAAAATTGTGGGAAGAAGTCGTCGTACTGTTTATAGTATAACTGAGCGTTATATGATGGGGGGAAAGAAACAAGAAAAGAATATTCCTAACGGTCGATCAAGGAAAACAGCGCCGAAACGAGAAAGAAAAAAATGTCATTAGGTGAAGCAAACAGGGAAAAACGTCCGGAGTCTGTAAAAGAATATTTATGTACGTATGTAGTTCGCAGGGAATACGTTATAATTACTTTATTGAGAATCCATTTTTCGATTACAAATAAACCGTGCAATGTTCGATGTTTAATTTTTTACTCATTTATTTTCCCCGCGAGCGACTTCTATGCGGAGGGAGGAGGGTGCAGAAAAACATTAAACTCAAAAGAGGTCCACGGGACAAAAAAGGTTGAGGATCTTTACTGATCTAGAGGATCTTTATCTATGATACACGCAGCGGCTCGAATTTTATAGCGTTCTCGTGTGGATTATCGATGAGTAGTCGATGAGCGATATGCCGTGAACCCCCCGCCCACCCGCCGTTCCAGCGCGGGGCATTAACTCAATGTTCAACCGGACGGAGATCCAGAGTGGCTACGAAGGCGCCGTTTTACCGACTCGGATTGTAGTCGCAAAAGAATTGTTTCGTTCGAAAATGTTTAATAAACGATTAATGGCATTATTTTATCGTTATTAATTAGAACTGCGACGGTGACGCCCCAACGCCTACAGAGCGCTAATGCAAGAGATTTTCGTTTGTCTTATCTTTCTCAGAACGATAAGGTAATGTATAAAACTCAAAAACGTTTAATTCTAACGCAATTTTATAATAATTAGTAACCGAGTAACGAATTTCGAACTTTATACCGAATCCATTACTTTAGAATTATTGTAAACCTGTGTTAAAATTGAACATTTCTGAATGGGAATGAACACCAGCGCTGATATTCCAACGTCAAGTATTCAAACTGCTGCTGAAATATCGCGCGGGCGGTGCCATCCAGCCACGTCATCATGAGTTAATACCCCGAACCCGTTCGCCCCAGTCGATCGTTTTCTTACCATAGATTTCTAACCGGTTCCCTGTCGACTAGAGAATCTTTTTTTTTATTTTCTAGCGTTCTCGTGTGGATTATCGATGAGTGGTCGGGCGATATGTCGCGCCCCCCTCCGATCGCGTGGACGTATTTCAAAGTACAACCGAGTGCGACTCTAGGAGTGGCCACGACAGCACCGCGTTACTGGCTTGGATTGTATTCGTAAAGTAATCGATTCAAACGTTTAATAATTGATAAATAATATTTTTCGATTATTAGTTATGAGCACTACGACGACGGTGACGCCCTGGCCTTCAAAGCGCTAATGTAAAATGTTCCTCTATCTTATCGTTCTAAGAACGATAGCATCGTCCTTGAAACAATAATAAATTGAACATGATTAAAAAATGTTTATGGTGCGTGGAGCAAGAGAAAAATTTCATTTTTAAAACAATGTGATTACCGTTTATGAAAAAAGTACATTTGGCATCGAATTCAAATAATCTCGAGATGTCTTACCTGGTGATAATAAGTCAGTTTATTGGTTTTCTGAAGAGAATCCCGGGAAATTAAAGAACGGTTGTCTTGAACACACACACACACACAAATCTGTTTCTAATTAACACGTACACTGCTCGATGTTGATTTAAAATGTATCTCGACACTGAATTTATTGTATGATAAATTCACGATTTAAAATTTTAGAAAACATCAACTTGGAATTTTATTCACTGAACACGTTCTACTAACGCTCTCTTTGAAAGTCTAACGATTGAATTGAAATAAAAATTATATTTTACACGTTTGATATCTAATCATTTTACAAATAATCTGCGATAAATGTACATCACGCCATACGAATAACATGTTCTTAATACACACATACGTACATATATATATATATATATATATATATATATATATATATATATATATACACTGGTTAGCAACAGCAAAGTATTCAAACAGTTAGTAATTTTAAACAAATTGCTAATTTTCTATTTTTTTTTTTAATTAAAGGAAGTTGTTTTAGATTTTTGCCTTTTTGGCCTTCCTTAGGCCTAAAATGTTTAACTTATAATTACAAATTTAATTTTCATTTATACACCTTTCAAGTGAACTAAAAAATATAAAATTATTCGAAGAAATTCGCAGAATTTTTGATTTGCTATTTATTGAAACAATACTGAATAAATGCATCTTTGTTCCATGTGCGTTAATGTCGAGAAAAGAAAGCCGTGTGTGTGTGAAATTATTCTAATATTATACGCTATGCGTGTACGAAAATTAATTATAAGACATCACGAAGAACATAAAACACTCGGTGCAATAGAGAAAATTGTGAGAAGAAGTCGTCATACTGTTTATAGTGTAACTGAGCGTTATAAGACCGGTAAAAAACTAGAGAAGAACATTCCTGACGGTCGATCAAGGAAAAAAGCGCCAAAACGAGAAAGAAGAAAATTGTATTAGGTGAAGCAGACATGAAGAAACGTCCACAGTTTGTAAAAGAGTACTAAGGTGTGGTTCCGAATATTTCGGATACCATAATTTTCTCTGAAGAGTGTAAGTCCAACATTTTTGTATCGAATGGTCGTATTCCAGTATGGAGAAAACCTGGGAAAGAATCGAATCGTGAAAATCTACATAGAACTGTTCGGTGTCGGAGGCGTAATATGGTGTGGGGCTGCAAACCGGCCGAAGATGCACGTAACTGTCTAATAATTGATGAGATAGAGGATTCGATTACTGTATTTAAACACGTTAAAAAACAATTTCAAAGAAAGCGCAATAAATATGTGAATAGATTGGAGTTTTTCTTTCCTAAAAGACAACGATCCGCAGCACACCGCTTTAGTGTGCACCGGTGGATCATTTATGATCGTCCGCATGTAATGAAAGCTCATCCTAAATCGCCGGACATGAACGGAATAGAAAATGATTGAGCCGTTTCGGAACAGCGTATCAGAAAACATACATTTTCAATGAAGAACAGCTAAAAAGGATACTTTTAGCCGATCGAATCAAATTTTCTTATTGAACAAACAAGAAATGTAATTAAATCTATGCCGAAACGGCTTCTAGCTGTAATTAGTGGCAATGGAAGCTCTAGAAAATATTAATTTTCAAAATTAAATTACATTTTGATAGTTTTTCATCAATTGTCTGAATACTTTTGCGTTGCATATTTTTTGGTACGCTTGAAAAATGTATTAATGAAAATTAAATTGGTAATTATAAGTGGAACTTAATAGGTTTAAGTAAAAGAAACAGTGAACATTCTAAAACAACGGCTATACTTTAAGGTGAAAATCAGCATTTTATTAAAAATTAACAATTATTTGAATATCTTTGCTGATATAATTATATATTTATATATATATGTATGTATGTATATATATATATGTATAAATATATGTATGTATGTACGTATATATATACATATGTATATATGTATGTATATATATATATATATATATATATATATATATATATACTATATATATGTATATATATATATATATATATGTACATATATATATATTTATATATTTATATACATATATATTTATTTATATACATATATTTGTACATATGTATATATATATACATACATACATACATACATACATTTCGTATTTTACGTGGCATTCATTACTGTCGAATTATTATAAAATTGTGTTAAAATTGAACATTTCCGAACGAGAATGTATGCCAGCGCCAGTATTCAAATTTCAAGTATTCAAACCTCTCGCACAAATATCGCGCAGACAGTGCCATCTGTGCCCGCCCCGCGTATGTGACTCCACGCCCCAACCTTGAAACCGTTTTCATGCAGTGGACTTTTACCCGGACTTTGTTAACTACAGTGTCTTTATCTATGATTTACGCAGCTCGAATTTTCTAGAGTTCTCGGGTGAACTATCGATAGGTACTCGAGCGATTTACCATTCCCCTCCCCGCCCTCAACGAGGTCATATTTCGTAGTTCAACGTGGCGGAGCACTAGAGTGGTGGCGAGAGCACCATTTTATTGGCTTGGATTGTCGTCAAAGGAATTATTTTGATCGAAAATGTTCAATGAACGATTCATGGTATTTGCCTGTTGTTACTTATGCGCACTTCGGCGGTGACGCCCTTCCCTTCAAAGCGCTAACGTATATGATTTTCTCGTACTTATCTATCTGAGAACGATTGCAACGTTATTGAAATAATAATTAATTAGTGAACATGACTGACTAAAAAAATAATTTTGTAGTACATGGGGCGATTGAAAAATTCATTTCTAAGGGAATGTGTTGAACGGTTATTACAAATGCACTTTGGATCGAATTCAAATAATCTCGAAATAACTTACCTGGTGATAATCAGTCGGTTTATTGGTTTTCTGCAGCAAATCCTGAAATTGAAGAGCGATTGTCTCGTAGACACACAAATCGGTTTCCAATTAACACGTACACTGCTCGATGTTTATTTGAAATATATTTTGACACTGAACTTATAGTATACAGTAACTTTTTAACGTAAGCAGAGTTTCACAAAATAACTAACAGCTTGCGATTTTATTAACTCGAGCGTTTTTACTAACAGTCGAAAGTCAAACGATTGAATTGAATTTAGTATTGAATTTCATACGTTCGATATCTAATCATTTTACAAATAATCTGCGATAGAGGTACACCACGCCATACGAATGTTTTTAATACACATACACACACACACACATATATATATATATATATATATATATATATATATATATATATTATCAGAACAGTGTGTTCAACGGAGATAACTAATAATAAATCTATTCAATACGAGGGTCGTTTGATAAGTTTGGTAGAAAAACCAGTTGAACATCGTTTTTTGGATAAAATCGATTTCATTTCTCAACAAAGTCTCCATTGCCGACTATGCACTTGGTCCAGCGAGTCTGCAAAACACGGATTGACGGCAGCGACGACATTCTCATTCGGCAAGAATTTTTTCGGACCGAGCAATATTTTCATGTTCCGGAAGAGGAAGAATTCGCACGCGGTCAAGTGGATCAAGAATAAATTCGAAGTCTAATTCGTGCGATTTTAGCACTGCGACGGCACGTTGTCCTGCTGAAAGAGCACTTTTTTGTTTCATCACTTCTTTCAAACGGTCCAGCAGTGCTGCAAAATAGGCTCCTGTTATCGTTGTCGCTTTCGTTAAATAGTCGGTCGGAGGACGATTCCTTGGGAATCGCAAAAAACAGTGGCCATCACCCTCCCAAGCGACGAAACGGTGATCGGCTTCTTCGGTACACTTTCACCAGTCGTCGTTCACTGCTTTGACTGCCATTTTCTCAATTTTTGCGGCAACTGCTATAATGTTCGATTCAAACATCTGTAGATCGTGACAACGCGTCGGTTCTGACCGAAATTTCGCCCATTTTAGTTTAGAAAGTAACACTTGGTAGCCGAGACATTACCAAATGAATGGTGGCGCCATATCATATGAATTTACCAAACTTATCAACCGGCCCACGTATATATAGCAATATATATATACATATATATATATATATATATATATATATATATATATATATATTGCTATTACATATGTGTTGTACAAGACACAGTGATACAGAAGTTA
This sequence comes from Acanthacorydalis orientalis, assembly GCA_034766995.1. Classification (NCBI taxonomy): domain Eukaryota; kingdom Metazoa; phylum Arthropoda; class Insecta; order Megaloptera; family Corydalidae; genus Acanthacorydalis; species Acanthacorydalis orientalis. The sequence continues at coordinate 8,983,552 of CM068325.1, read as the reverse complement.
ATGTAAACTACCATGACGTGCTTGAGATACGCCGAAGAGAATCCGCATCGTTCGATTTTAAAAAGTACAAGGTGCGCGTCAGAGATACAAGGAAATGTCAAAAGGCAATGATTGAATGCGTTTTCATCCTGACATAATTTTGCTTACATGTTCTTGTCGGGTACGTTGGGCCACTTGATTTTTTGGAAATTACACTCGATAGACGAGCACACACAATCTCTCTTGGAAATATTTCACCACGCGTCCTAACAATCGCTTCTAGGATTTTAAATGCAGGATCAGGGATAGTGTGTCGACGATCGGTACGCCCCGTTCCGTTTGCAGTAGCCCCGAAGAAAATAATCACGATGTAATTGTCTATTGAAAAATGTGTCTCGATATGAACGAAGTCCGTTCTTTCGCGATCGCGTCCCGAGTCGCAGCCAGTGGTGGTCGGTCGCCTATTAAAAAGAGCCAGACGGGATTCGTGTCTGGATGCGTTTCGTGATATTGTACGATCGTTTCGATAGGGCAATACTGTTTGTTTCTCTCGTTCGCAGAGTTTCAAGTAAATTCATCCAATGAGTAAAAGTGTTATACGATATGAAGTACATTTAAAATCTTACGTATCGACCAGATGCTCAGATCTCGACACAGGACCATTCGTTTAGACTCGTGAATTTTTACAGCAGTCCTGAGACACACAATCCTACGACAGAGGCTCAGATCTCGACACACTATCATTTGTTTATGCTCAAGAATTTTTACAGCAGTCCTAAGACACACTATCATACAACACAGGCTCAAATGTCCAAACAGGAACATATGTTTAGTCTTAAAAATAAGAATACAATATTGAATTTATAAAAATGTAAAGTCTATTATATCCATGGCTATGTAGTGTATACATATATATATATATATATATATATATATGTATATATATATATATATATATATATAAATATATATGTATATATATATATATAAATATATATGTATATATATATATATATATATATATATATATATGAATATGTATATATATATATATATACTTAAATGACTTAAACAAATGATTATATTTTAAGTGGTAATAATTTACTTGAAAATACTTGGCTGATAGTAATTTTTTTATGAACAAATACTCTTAAATATTACGTACTAAATATATATTTATTTTGATGTATTCACACACATTTAGAAGCTTATAAACACAAAATAAGTTAATGATAAAGGCTGAAAGCATCAAATGTAACATGCAAATGTAACAGCAAATGTTATACTATACATTTGCTGATTTCAGTTTTTATTCATTAACTTATTTGATTTCGTTAAAGTTATTGTACGTTAAATATTTTTAATGAAATATTATTTGAATAGTAATATTTATTACAATTATTAACTCAATTTAAATTTATACACTAAAAAGTGTCACTAAGCTCTGATTTAAAGCACACGTTTATTGTTTTATATTATCACACTGCCGCAATTATTAAGTAATGTTTAAGTTAAAAATATTAAAGATGTTAATATATTTAAACCTATAATCAAAACAAATATAAAGAAGTATTGATGGAAACATTTGTGATTTATTTTCATATTTAAACAATGTTTACAGATCAAAACTACTCTATATAATTCTTACAATTTGTAGAAATGTACTATTTTTTGTTTTGAAGAAGTTGCATAAATAAATTTAATGGTATTTATAATTTCTATGATGCTCTGAAAAACATAACACCACTATATTATAAAACCTTACATAATTAAATGATCACTTACTGATTTTTCCATAATTGATGGCATAGAAAAATATCATCGATCCTACAACAACTTGTAAAAATGGGGCAATTCCAACACGTTTCGGTTGAACATATTTATGCTGCCACCGCCACCAAGCTAAACAAAATCATTAATTTCATATTTAAGTTTTGTTTAGAGTGATTTATAATAATATTAATATTATGATTCTAAAAATGTTTAACGCTAGTGAAGTACAAAGTGTACGACTGTCATTTAAATTTCTACTACTTACTATTCGTAATAGAATATTTTATTTTGCAAAAAGGTTTTATTACATGACATTAAAAGAAGGAAACAATTTTAAAACAGAATATTTTCACATACCTCGGCTAATTGCACCAGCCATAGCTTGTGGACTTTTATTGCGACGACCTAGCCATTGACTAAGTTCCCCAACTTTAACTTGAGACAAGGGAGTGTCAGCTAATAGAAATAATAAGTTAATCTACTGTATATGTTTAACATAAAACTAGCAATACTATAAATAGTGTTTTAATAGTTTTACATTTTGTGAATTTAACATCTTTTTATACATTATAGGTTTGGTTACGTAATAAATAAATGACTTCTTTTACACATATTAACTAAATATTAAAACGAAACCTACATATAAACTATATACACTCACGTTTGCCATAATATCGTGCAGGGTCATAAGGACCGTGAACTTTTGGATTATATTCTGCTGGATAGTCACCAAACGCCATTTTCTATCGACACTGAAGTCTGTTCACACAAATGAGAGTCTTTTATCTATGTACAAATGTTTGTCAGCCTGCTTTGGAATGATAAAAGTTATGTTAGTATATTAATTATTTTTTGAAAATAACCTTATATAAAACGGAATAAGAATGAAAATAAACTATAATTTTATTCAAATGATTACGTATTAAAAAGCAATATATTAATTTTAGTTATTTTTTTTATAGTGTATTAGGGTTGGTCACGGGCAAATGATTAAACGTTTAGCGCATTGATTCAAATATTTTAAATTATTCAATTTTATTATTTAATATAACATTTTATTTATACACATACACACACATACATACATATATACATATATATATACCAGAATGGAGCCGTAATATCGTAAATAACTATCTCGATAGATTTCTGAACAGAAAATGGCGAGAGTCAAAATCGGCTGTAGAAGCAATAATCGAATGGAAGAAATCTAATTAACATGAATTTATTTTTATTTACATCTTTATCTTAAATATAAAA
>CM068325.1:8975540-8978040 GCA_034766995.1 Acanthacorydalis orientalis | reverse complement strand
GAAGACTTCATACAAGAGTAACTATCAGGAAGCAGTGAAAAAATGTTTTTTCTGCAAAAAGACAGGCCATTTCAAAAAGGATTGCCACAAATACAAAGCGTGGAAAAACAAGCAAGGTAAAGCAAATCAAGCGTCGGAGTGCGAAAAATCCGATGGTAAGGACATTGGTTTTTTCACGCAAGTCGTTGAAATGGAAGCTGATAAAGATGAAATTGTCGGCAAAACATGTGTTAGCATAAAGAAGAATCAAGCAGTTTACACATGGTACGTCGATTCAGGGGCTACAAGCCACATGACAGCTTCAAAAGATTTTTTCGTTAAATTGGATCCATCCGTGAAAGGTGCAGTGCAGTTAGCAGTAAAAGGTAGAAAATGTGCAGTTGAAGGCGTAGGCTCAGGTATTATAAAGTGCGTCGTCGATAATAAAATTCAAGTAATTAAGGTGGAAGACGTGCTCTACGTTCCAACATTAGGATCAAGTTTATTATCGATCAAGAAACTAGTAACGCAAGGATACAGCCTAAATTTTCCAGCTTTTACTACGCACTGTAATATAATTAAGGAAGGGAAGATTCAAGTGTCTGCACAACTCGAGAACGGAACTCAAGGCTTATATAGGATAAATGCACTTACCGAAAAAGCGTGTACAGCTGTAAACGGCGCATATGGTTTGAACTGCCAACATGTGTGGCACAGACGTTTCGGACATCGGGACCCGAGTGCAATAAAGCAATTAGAAGAAAAAAGTCTTGCTTCAGGTATGATAATAAAAGACTGCGGCATAAGACAGATTTGTGAATGCTGCGTAAAGGGAAAGATGGAACGTACACCATTTCCAAAACAATCACAAACGAAGACTGACGCTATTTTAGATCTTATTCATACGGATATGTGCGGACCTATGCAGACAGTAACGCCCAGAGGAAATAAATATGTTTTAACCATCATAGACGATCACTCAAGATATTGCACGGTTTATTTCATAAAGTAGAAAAACGAAGTAACTAGATGTATAAAGGAATTCGTCGAAATGGCTAAGACGCAGTTCAATAAAACGATAAAAGTAATACGGTCGGACAGAGGGAAAGAGTACGTAAATGGCGATCTGCAGCAGTATTTAAGGGCTCAAGGTATTAAAATACAATATACGGCTGCATACTCTCCGCAGCAAAACGGTGTCGCCGAGCGCAAAAACAGGTCATTGTTAGAGATGGCACGATGCATGCTTTTGGATGCTAATATGGAGAAGAAATATTGAGCGGAGGCCGTGAATACAGCAAATTTTCTTCAAAACAGGATACCTTCAAAGGCTGTAGATAAAACGCCGTACGAGATTTGGTTTTCCAAGAAACCAGATGTAAGTAATTTACATATTTTTGGCAGTGAAGCCTATATACATATCCATAAGGAGCAAAGGAGAAAGTTAGATGATAAAGCCGAAAAATTAACTTTTGTGGGCTATTCGGAGGAATCAAAGGCATTCAGATTTTTAAATAAAGAAACATCATGCATTAAGATTAGCCGCGATGTTGTTTTTTGTGATAAATATAAAAATACAGATGATTCGACTTTCTGCATAATAAAATTTACAAAAAATGAAGGTATTGAAAATATTAATCAAGATCAGGACGAAGAAAGTGAATTTTCAGAAGAAGAATCGAATGAAAGTCAAGATGAAAGAAGTACGAGCTCAAGTGATAGCGCGCACAGCGAAGAAGCGCCACAACAAACTGTTAATAAAGAGCCAATTCGACGCTCTGAAAGATCAAATAAAGGTGTGCCGCCGAATTATTACTTAGCCGTTTCAAAAGTTGCAACAGCGGAAGAAAATGAGCCGCGAAGTGCAAAGGAAGCTTTATCCGGTCCACACAAAAAAGAATGGAAGAAGGCTATGGATGAAGAGATTGATTCATTGACGAAAAACGGCACGTGGAAAACAGTACAAAAGCCCTCAAATAGAAACGTCATTACAAGTAAGCGGGTGTTTAAAATAAAAAGAAACGCTGAAGGTAATATAGAAAGATTTAAAGCGAGATTAGTAGCGAGAGGTTTTTCTCAAAAATACGGTATAGATTATGATGAGGTTTTTGCACCCGTCGTGCGCCAAGCGACCTTTCGAACGCTTTTAGCCGTCGCAGGTCATAAGGGTATGGCAATAAAACACTTCGATGCAAAAACAGCGTTCCTCAACGGTGATCTCGAAGAGACAATATTCATGCAATTACCAGATGGATACAAAGATGCCAATAAAACTCAGGTATGCAAACTGCAACAGGGCATTTATGGACTTAAGCAAGCAGCAAAAATATGGAATGATAAAGTACATATTTTATTACAACAATTTGGATTCATTCAGAGCAAAGCAGATCCTTGTCTCTACATAAAGAACGAAGAGGGAGAGATTATTTATCTCATTATTTACGTAGATGACATTTTGATTTCCGCGAAAAACGAAGAAAAAATCAATAAAGTCGCTCAATTTTTAAAGAAACATTTTCAA
>CM068325.1:8845540-8970540 GCA_034766995.1 Acanthacorydalis orientalis | reverse complement strand
TCCTGTCGACGGTCGACGTTGTTTTAATGCAGTCATCTCCACCAAACTCACATACACGACAGTGATGTAAAATAGCTGCATCTGCAGGTACGTTCAATGTACCGTGTCCTAAAGTGTAAATATTTCATAAGTTCCTTACAAATCGTAAATGAATCATGTTTTAAAATCATTCATATCTGAATTGCCGATAAAACAAGAAAATAGAACACAAGCTGCTACTAAAGTTTGCGTTCTAGTTTGTCTAAAGAAGGTTTGTGTTCGAGTGAAGCTTGTGTTCTAGTTTAGCTTTCTAGCTAGATGCTGTTAGGTCTTAAAATGTTTCACTCGGATTATGTTTCGGTATGTTTATCAGATGGTAACAGTGTGGCAGATGCAGTGAGTTGTACACATGTTTAATTGCTTCTCATGAGAGCTTCTGTATCGTTAGATTTTGTTCAATTAGTTATTCCAGCATATATATTCTATATCACATGTGCCATATGTGTGTGCAAGAAAGAGTGTGTCAGAGGGAGGGAGAGGGTGAAAAAAGTGTTTTTATTTTGAAACTTGAAAAAAAATTCAGCATGGCGAAGAAAGAACCCTTTTTTGAGATTATACAATGTAATTTCCTAAAATGTATGTTATTTCTTTTTATATATTAATGAAAAAGCTTTACCAGGTATAAATTCCCATACGAAATGATTTCCTGCCTCGATCACCTCTTCGGGCCGACATATATATTTGCTGCGTTGCTTGTGTGGATGCAGTTTAGATCTCCGTCTCGTTTTTCTTAAAGTAACTAAAGACGCTTCGATTCGATTACTTGTTTTATATATCGATTCGTCGTCTCCCCACTGTAGGTAAAGAAATGCGTTCTGAAAGGAGTACGAACCTGTACTGTGGATGTTTAATCTCGATGACATCCATCTGAAAGGAACGAGGCATGTTAATCATGTGTATTCAGTCGTAATATTTTTTTTTTGTAGTATGTTTAGTTGTGTCGGCTCTCTATGTATGAAGAGTGAAATACGAGTAGATAAGCATTTTCGATACATAAGAAGTGAGATGCACAATATTAAATTCATCATTTGAATCTAGCGTTAACGATAAATTACAATTAAACAAGTGATGATCTGTCAGGATACATTTTTTATATAAAAAATATATATATAAAGAGCCAACACAAATATTTCCTATATTATTTATTTTCATCATTTTCAGAATTTTACTTAATTTTTTATTTTATTATTCGAATTCGATATATATATATATATATATATTACTTACTTAATTAGGTCTTGTAAAGTATCATTGTGTTTCGGTATAATATATTCATCTAAATCTATTAACGCTACGTGAGAATATCTGTACATTGATCTATATAAACAATCGTTCAGTGCGGCAAATAGGCCTTCCGTTCGAATTTCTTTCTGCGAGATTATGTTGAGTTGCCACGGTAACAGTGTTAATCCGACCGACGCACCCTTCTTAGGGCTATCCTTGTTGGCCTGCATGTATTCGTTCAGAATACATCCGAGTCCCGTGCCCAGGGTACGGCTGTAAAACGTGAAATGTTCGACGCCGAGCAGCGAATTGAGTTCGAGGAACTCTAACATCTGTATTGCCTAGAAGAGTTAATACGTTTTTTTAACAGGATGTCGAAATTGTTTTTAATAAAATATATTTTTTCTGTCATAAATTACTTTGTTCTTCTCCTAAAAATTGTATTTTTTCCTGTTCAAAAACGTTCAATAATTGATATGAGAATTTCGATGGCGATGCTTTTATTCTCAGAGCGCTAGGGTTCGAACAAATCTAGGTGAGTGAAAAATTGATTCATGAAAGTGAATTTAGACAGTACAAAATCTATAATTGTGATTTATATTATATCTAACAACAGTTTGGCACCGTACCTAAATGAATTCTCGAATAATTAATTTATTACACTTAATATGTTCACTGAATTATGTCTAGGAGTTCTGACTTTGAAGTATAAAATACTTAAGTAGAGACTGGGTTAAAAAGAACTGAGAATGTTTCAAAGTTTAGTTATCTTTTAATAGACTGACTGATTTCATTAAAATGGCACGTGTTTTTTGAATGAAAAAAAATCATTTTTTCCGATAATAGAGATCCGATTTTTTAACAGTTGAAGAGGAAAATTGCTAAAAAAAATTCTGATATTTCCTCGGGATACTTTGTACTAGTTGTCTCCAGATGGAATCACTAATTTGTTGTAGAGGATAAGGTTTACTGCTATAGAAATCCACTGAACTATGTGGACAGAATATTGGAGCAAAACGGTGCTTTACACCACGATCTTCGACTTCCTGCGATCAGCGAATCTGTTGGAGAGCAAGTACATTGATTGTATGAAGCAGCCGAGATCAATGAGAACACGCTTATTTTTCGCTATGAAAAAACCGTCTCGCTGTCGAATATTGCTGACACAGTAGCCTGAGCTGTTTGCGTTGAAAAACGATGATTGATGAAGGTGTTGGCGAATCAATTTTAACAATCATTACATAGATGCTAGTAGGAAGATGGTTTCGTCGAGGTCTGTTGACTGAACTGTAAGATGCGGCACGGAAAATGCTTCACTACCTTGCGAAATCCACAAGATTGTCAATAAATTTAAGCTGAGCGAGCTATGAGCCTCTCTGCCTGATATTAGGGGAGAGGGAGTCTGCTGGTTACCTAATAAACAATGGACAACAGTGTAAACTCCTATGAGAAATAGCCATGTCAAAAATCTGGATTAAAATAGATATTCTTACTTGACATGTTGACGATTGAAAGTGAAATTAATGATCTTACCGTATTAAAAATTTTATTACAAAACGTAATGGAGACAAATCGTACGAGATAACTGATAAATTTCAGGCTTCGGAGATGGAAGACCAAAGCCTCAAATTGAATAAAGCAGACATTTGTGAATAATGGACAATGAGAACTTAAATACAAAGCTTTTGAAAAGACGTGGTCCCACGTATGACGATTACTCTTTAGTTATAAATTTATTTTAAAGTTATATATAAAATCGTACTGCAGTAAACATTTTTTGTTGTATTATCAAAAAGATATTTAGATTACACTTATCATAAAATCTTAAAATTCAATTCGGGTTTAAATGAATGAATAATATTCACACTGACTGACATATAGTGGTTTTCAGTTTACTCATATTTAGTCATACGCATTAGATCATAGTCTAGTGAGTTGTTTTAAAAAATTAGTGTAATGAATCATACAGTGAATATATTAACCCTTTCGATACGGCTACGTCCTTCGTCACAATGTTACCGCTGTACGGGTACTTGAATTACGAATATGGCGTTACTGTACGGGCCTGTTACGATGCGAACGTACACTTACACTACACAGGTACAGAAAAAAAAATAATGAAAGGAGATAAAATTGAAATGAAAGTATGTACCGTCGGATATTTTGTTGAAATAAAATCTTATGTTATCTCCACGCACTGTCGAAACGTTACTTTAGCACTGATCCTCGTATCGTTATGTTCAGAGTGGCCATGACGAAAAACAAAATAATCACAAAACAAGAGAAATCGGTTGCGTTGGAGATACAAACTAACGGGTGACTATAGTCACCGGTAGGATACAGCGAACGCGCGATGATGGGCGACTATAGTCAAGCGGCAGTGTCGAAAGGGTCAACAAACACTTACTTGATTATAGTTGAAGTGTAAAGGCTTCACACAGACAGCCAGTCCTTCTTGAATTTTAGACGTGTTGACATCCGAATCTGTGTTTCTCACAACCAGCCTGTTCATCGGCGGAGTTCTTAATTTACTTACAATACTAACACTCTGTGGCGGGTTGTTTATATCGCGATGCAGTGGAAATAGCACAAAACAGGCGCTATATTTTAAATTCCAGTTCTCACGTATTATCTGTAAAATAATAAAGAAAAAAAAATGGAATAAAGGACATATAAAATTATTCAATCATGTATTAGAAATTACTGTTGTCTACTATTGTGTTACTATTGTATTATTATTTGTCGTTAATCATTAAAAGTTAATTCAACCTAACCACCTACTTTGCTGTCAATGCTCATAATACTTGAAATACATTTTATAAACCGACCATCTCACTGAAATTCATTTATAACTCTACATCGAAGAGAGAAATGTATTATTTCAAATTTACTTTATTACATTATGTTAAGACTGACACTTAAAAATTCGTTCGAATTCGTAGTGAAAACAAAACTGTTTATTAAACAATTGAATACAAGTAATGAAAGAGAATATAAAATATCAATATAGGGTAGATGTTCGACTATTATCCTTATATTTGTTTTATTGATGAGTTGATTAGTTATAAATAATAAAATTTAATATTTCTATTCGATTCACTTATAACAAATTTTAATTAATAATGAACAAATCTGCACATTTTCATTATTTCTATCACGTGTCGCTTTAACGCGCTCTGATAAACGGCAGAATAAAATGTGAAAAATAGTAAAAGTTGATCGAAATACTTTTTAATTTTTTTTTGAAAATTAGATAAATAAACCTATACTGTAAACATAAAAAAATCATTTTTTTAATAAAGAAGAAGATTTACATTCGTATTTCACGGTTGAAATCTCATTGAATTTCCACTCAAAATATTTATTTAAATTATTTTTGCTCGAAATGTGCTTTTCGTCTGCATTCAGATTTCATAAACGTTTCTATTGACAACTTTTTCTATATTTTTTTACGAAAGCATGCGGATATTGTCTGTAGTTATGCTTGAAATTTATTGAATTTGCTGTTTGGCAAATGAATCTGTACTAAACTGTATCATTTTCTAAATAATAAGATTTATTATTTATATTATTTATATTTATTTTTTTATATTAGTTCAGTAGTTTCAGTAATTTCTTGTATTATGAAGAATTTTACCTCTGAGAGAAAAATCTAACAAAGGGAATTTTCAAAAACGGAATTCATATGTCTAATTTAAATAAGACTGAATATCGAAAATGTCATTTATTTACCTTTACGTTCGCCATAACAGTTGGTGGTTATACGTCGATGCATTTTCTGTATCTGTCGAACTTATCGGATCGTACCAAAATCTACACCATACCCTTTCAGGTCCTCGTGTTCTTGTAGCACCAATTATACGTATTGCTTTTTGACCTTTTCTCCGATCAAAAAACGCAGAGAACACGTAAAATTTAGACCTGACAAAATACAGTTTATCAGTACAACAAGTCATTATGAACGGCAATATAACACGTTATACCTTGTTCCGTTGACAGCTTGCCACGTGCCATCTTTCGCTGTGAAGTTCGCACTGATCTGTGGAAGTTTGATTTCTAGGCCCATTGGTAACGGTTGATTACCGAGTGAATTAGGTATTTCTATGTCACCGACCACTGGCAGTCCGTGCGCAGGTGAAATGATAAAATATTGATTCGCGTGTTGATTGTTCTCTTTCGCTTCCGCCATCATTTTATCGTCTTTGATTAAGTTTCCGAAATGGTTGATTGGTTCTGGAGCCATTATACCTCCACCGCCGCGATATGACACGTAGTCATCGATCTGTGTATTCAAATCGAATTTACAATTAATTAGTGTTTATTGAATACTGTACAAGAAAGTTTCTAGTAGACTTTTTAAAATGGCATGTTTAAAAAGGCCACGAGAATTGTACAATTTTTAACCGGACTGACATTACTACGCGGTGACCAATCGAAGATAAATTATGATCAATTAAAGTCAACACAGAAAAAATTGCTGAACTAAAAACTTACATTTTTAAAAAAAAAAATCTATTTATATGTGATACGATGAAAAAATTCAAAAATTCCATGCGTAAAATTTGTTTTCAGTAAGTAAATTATGTAATAATTAATACAGTGAGTATTTTTAAAGTTCTAATTTTAGTACACTGTTTGCAATTAATGAAAACTTCAAAAGGGCCAGTATAAAAAGTAAGAATAATACATATATATATATATATATATATATATATATATATATATATATATATGTATATATATAATTTAAAAAATGCAAATTTGCATTCTTTTGCATTGAAATATGGCAGCAATAATTTTGTAAACGTTTTATGCAGTTAGTTTGTGTCATCACTCTTCGATTCATTTCAACTGTCAGTTAAATGAACTGTAAACGAAAAAACTAAACATGTCAACTGAAATTGAGGTGGATGTCTAGTTACATGATTGTATCATTTCTGTTATCAGTTAGAATGACTATAAACAGACCAGTCAGTTCAGGTTTCAGTTTTGTAACAATTGCCATGAACCACGATTTCAAGCATTAAAATTTATAAAGATTACACTACACACATATGTTTGGTACAGTAGTTAAGTTCATAACATAAAAAAATCTATTTTTACAATTTTTGAATTTTTTCTTTAACTTTATATTCTGAAAATGATGCAGTCTATCAAAGTGCACGTAAGAATCAATTGAAAATTATTAATAATCAATGATCGAATATTTCTGATTAGGAAAAAAAATTGTAGTTTGTGCTGAAGTGAAAAAGTCATTTGTAAAAATTATAAAGTTTAGATATCATCGGTTAGGTGCATATATTGCAGAACAATGTTAGGGTGTAGTCGCTACTCTTCAAATCCGAAAATGAGATAGAAATAGATTTTTTGGGGGATGCAGCTATTACATACATGTTTATTGATTACATATTTACATATATATATATATATATATATATATATATATATATATATATATATATATATATACATATATATATATATATACATATATATATATACATATATATATATATATACATATATATATATATATACATATATACATATATATAAATATATATATATATAAATATATATATAAATATATATATAAATATATATATAAATATATATATATATATATATATATATATATATATATATATATATATATATATATATCTAGAGAGAGAGAGAGAGACTGAAATGGAAATGGGTGGGAAATGTTGCAAAAAGAGAATACAACCGATGAACAACAGAAATTATTAACTGAGAACCAAGGAATATAAAAAGACCAAGAGAGAGACTAATGAACAGATGGGATAAGGAAATAATTTTTTTTTTGTAAATCGTTGGAAAAGAGAGGCATTTAATTGTACAAAATAGAAAATCATGGAAGAAGCCTTTATCCAGCAGTGGATTGACAGAGGCTGCTGTTGATATATATATATATATATATATATATATATATATACATATATATGTATGTATATATATATATATATATATGTATGTATGTATGTATTATTTATATATATATATATATACATAGTATAAAACGACTGTTTAGTACGAGACGTTTTAATTATTATTATAAATAATTATAACAATGAATATTTTCATTCTAATCACATTAAAATATCTGATATATTTTTTTAAAAAAAATAGCCTAAAAATTTATGACAAGAAAATAAATAAATCAAGTTAACTTTATACTGAACACATACTATCATTGGCGACAGATTGAATTAAAAAAAATGTAATTCAAATGTTATTAAAAAAATCTCCACAAAGGACCAAGTTATTCGTTTTAATCTAAAATTATACTCATTCGTCGTAAATGACATTAATGATATATATATATACATATATATATATATATATATATATATATATATATATGTACACACACTTAAACAAACACTTTTTAGATTAGATTTTAATAGAAATTAAAAAGAATGTATTTGAAAAATTTCGAAACTGAAGATTATCAATAAAAAGTTTTGTTTTTACTCAATCAATGATCCAAAATATTCCTCATATATAATTTAAAAATATCTATCATATAATTCTCCACATATAAAATTCAATTTTCGTGACAGAATTTCGTAAGACATTCATAATAAAAAGTAGAAATTAAAATAAGAAGAACATTAACACAATCCAGTTTTGACACTGTCTAAATTCTTTTCACAAATTAATTAATTTTTTAAGGTAGAGAAAAATTTGATTTTTCTACGCATGCATCCAAATTAATCGAATCTACATCAAGTAGTCTGAAAGGAGTACTAAAACAGAAAGGAGCTCTAACAAATTATTAAAAAAAGAAAAATATAATTTAATTTCTTTCGTGTTGCATCAATTAAAATGTGAACTGATTTTTGAATGAAAATAATGTTATTATTTCTTTAAATTAAAGTTATTATATATATATATATATATAAATGTATGTGTGTGTAGGAAACTGTGACAAGCAATCGAACGTACATAGCAACGGTCGAGAAGCAGATGTTTTTTATTTACTGAAATATTTTAAATCTAATAGACTGATTATATGTTAAATATATTAAACTATTTAAAGTATTTGTATACGTTCAGACGTATTAGATATATTAGACATATTATATATTCAAGACGCAATACTTAATGCACATGTTATGACGTTTCATAACGCATCTCACAGCAGCACTAAATATTCAAAAGTGAGATACAAACTTAGAAGCGTTCCACAAATAATTAATAAGAGGAACTGAATCATTTAGAAGATTTCTCTCTCTCTCTCTCTCTCTATATATATATATATATAAATATATATATAGCTTAATTTCGAATCAGTATTGGGTAATAAATGCATTGCCTATCAATATTTTTTCTATTTTATTTATAAGCATACATATTTTTAAACTGAATAACAGGTACACATACTAAAAGAATAAATGTATAGAATAATAGTACTGGTGATTATACTGCAAAACGTGTGCATTTTTCGTGACTACAAAAACTCATTTCAAATAAAATCAATATGATTCCGTCCTATATAGATAAATGACAGATATTGAATTGAAATTTGTCTAGCAAATAGATGGAAAATGAATAACAAAGAGTGAAAAATGATACAGCATTCCGTACGAAATCTGTGACGAGGGTACTCGGAGAGGTCCCACAAGAAGTGTTCCAGAATTGTTACGAAAACTGGAAAACTCGCTGGAATAAGTGTATAGATGCGGGAGGGGACTACTTTGAAGGGGATAGCAGCGATGTACGAGGTCAGACAATTAAGTAATGCGACAAAATTCAAAAATCGAGTATATTTAAAAATTAAGGTACATCGCTGCGATCCCCTTCAAAGTAGTCCCCTCCCGCATCTATACACTTATTCCAGCGAGTTGTCCAGTTTTCGTAACAATTCTGGAACACTTCTTGTGGGACCTCTCCGAGTACCCTCGTCACAGATTCTTGGATATCTTCAACGGAGTCAAAATGTCGACCTTTGACGAATTTTTTCATATGGGGGAATAGGAAAAAGTCGCAGGGTGACATGTGCGGTTGAATAGGGTGGTTGTGGTAACGTTGCGATGCCTTTAGACGCCAATAACTGAGAGACACTGAACGCACTGTGACAGGGAGCATTGTCGTGATGCAGAACCCAAGTCTTCGCGATCTCTGGACGCACTCTGAGCACCCTTTTTCGTAATTTTTCGAGCACATTGCGGTAGAATACTTGATTTACGGTTTGTCCAGGTGGTACGAACTCTTTGTGAACCACCCCTTTGCTGTTGAAGAAGCAAATCAACATGGTTTGGTTCCTCGTCATGGTGCCTCGTCTTTGACGCTCTCACGGCCTTTTTTAAAATCGGCATGCCACCGAAGCACATGACTACGACTCAGGGCATCACTACCATACACTTTAAGCACTTTTTCATAAGTTTCTGTCGCGGTTTCGCCGAGTTTTGCACAAAATTTTATCGCGCACCGTTGCTCTCTGTTCCATTTTCGTGACATGCACTACTCGCGCGTTGTTACAAAACACTAAACAGCTGGCGAAGAAATGATCGTACGAGGGTGGTCAAGGTCTCAATCTAGAGAGTAGGGATCTGCTATTACGGTGGCGGAGTTACAGGTTCGCAGTGCTATTACAGGCCGAGAAAAAAAATCGGTCGCATTACTTAATTGTCTGACCTCGTATAAGGGTCCCATGAAGACGACCACCAGCGCAGACAACATGAAGTTATGGGGTGATATCAGCTCGACGTCGGGTACTGATGTATCATCCGAGGCGGATGATCATCAGAAAAGGCCGAATGTAGGCTTGAAAGATACAGTGGACAGAGGAGAGGGAAGTGACGGAAGCGGAACAGCCTCATCCGATCACTTGGCATTCGGGAGTTAGACGAATGACGAAGACGATTATGACGACGAGCATTTTTTTATACTGTTAATTGTATTGTTTTTGTGTGAAATATAATTTATATCCTTTATCTATTCAGCTGTTTAAATTAACGACCCTACATATATATATATATATATATATATATATATATATATATATATATATATATGTGTGTGTGTGTGTGTATGTATCATAACATTACAGTTTCCTCCTCGACAAAACCCTCCCGGACCTTAACACTCAGTCAGTAACCCCCCGGGCAATAACCACCGTGTAACCTGCCCTTGGAAATTTACCCACGTATAAAAATAAAAATTCTTTATAAAAAAAATTCATTGATACAACAAACAATGAATACAGACACTTATTTGTCAAAATAAAAGTTTAAAATAAAAATTGTTCGACCACAAAATGTGGATACAAATTTAAAATTACACTTACACCTAATATGCACGTTTTGAGATAGACAGAGAGAAAACTAATTAGTTTTAAAATATTGAAAACTAACAGAAAATGTAGTACTATATTATTATTTACAAATTTACAAACGCCCAATATACACATTTTGAGATAGAGAGAGTGAGATAAAAATTAATTACTTTTAAAATATTGCAATCTTTAACAGGAAATGTAGTACTAAATTATTATTATGTAGAATTATACTGAAACCTAATGTACACATTTTAGTATAGACAGAGAGAAAATCGATTCATTTAAAAAATTGAAATCTCTTACAGGAAATGTAGTCTAATATTATTAAACACGCAATGATACCTGACATTGACCCTTTTGAATAAAGGCAGGGATTTTCCATCATGCCTTTGATTTTCTGGTATAGTAATTAATTTTATTCACTGGATTTATCATGTCAGTAATATGATTTCAAAATACGTAACCATTATAACAGATTTTTCTATCCATTGGTTGTCGTGCCAAGAAAACTTTTTCTAACAGTTTATTCTTATACGAGCGGTTAACGCCTGAATTATGTTTCGAGCTTGTCGTAACAGCTTTTTAAAAAGCTAATTTCGACTCGACGATACGAGTCCCAACAACTTCTCGCACAGGTTTATGTTTAGGACGACTTATTCATTTTTTTACCGCTTGTCTACAATCAATTTGGTGAGTCGACACGTTTTTACTTAGTGTCGTTACAAATCACACAAGGATACAATTAATTATTAAGAAAATACTAATTATCAGAGGAAGAATGTTGTCTGGATTCTGTAGCTGTCGTATAACTCACGGGTGGATCTTTACATATGTGTTATTTTCCGGGAGGCGGGAGTAGGGGCTTATTGACGGAGGATTAAATCTCGGAAGAGTTTATCCAGTGCGATGATTGTTCTGGAACTATACATTATATATATATATATATATATATATATATATATATATATGTTTCTATTTCGTACAGTGTATTGAAATATCGACATGATTGCATTTGTCAAGATGAACACGTTGAATGTAAATTAAAAAAAGTCAATTACGCAAACCGGTGGTGTTAAATACACGGTCAAGGAATCAGGAATGCATCCCGCGGCCCGAATCCTGAAGTTGATTTTAATAAAATTATAAAATCGAATTAAAAGGAACACAAAACACATTTTTAAAACATGTCAAATCAGAGAAGTTGTTGTAAAGAGCACCGTTGGTATGGTCAATTCCGATTTAGTTCACTTTCTCACTTGCAAAAATTTATTAAGAATTTATATATATATATATATATATATATATATATATATATATATTACTTCGCCTAGTGTATTAAAATATCGATATATTTCATTTGGCAAGATGAATACGTTCGATTTAAAATTTTTTAAAAAAAGTCAAATATGTAAACCAGTAGTGTTACGAAATTAAGCAAAATATATGACTTGGTCCACTGACACAATGTCATTTCAAATAAGACAATCTAGAATGTGCATGGATGTGCGGTGGAGGTGTTCAGAAACATTCCAGAGTTTGCCGATTGGATAAAAATGAAATGGATTAGGGGCACAGATCGAGCCGGAATTGTATATTTTGTAAATTATAGGTGTTTTATGATATTCAGCCGGTCATAAAAAATGATAATATCTGACGAAATGGGAAGAAATGTGCCTCGATTTAAATGGGGTGCTAGGCTACGTTTTAGAGCTCGCTAATTATGAAACAAATTTTGAGAATTGTTCACTCTTCAAGTACATATACATACATATATATATATATATATATATATACAATAAAGTCGCGATACAGCGAAACCTGCGTGCAGTAAACTACTCAGTACAGTGAACTCTTAACATTACATTGAATATCTTATATCACACAAATAAGTACAGCTAGGAGTAAATAAAATAAAAATAGAACCACCGAAAATTGAAAGGTTGATTTTGAAGGGTGTAGATCGAGCCACGAATATACTTTGTTGATTCTAACTGCTGTATATTAATCAAACGGCCACACACATCTATAATCCGGTCAGGAAGAGGGCGCAGTCTACTCGCGATAGTCTGAATTGGGTTAATTAGACGGATAAACAGTGTCAAGTCGACTAATTGAGGGAGCAGGTCGAGCCACGAGATCACGTTGGTGATTCTAACTGTTGGATTTTAACCAGACTGGTACAAATATCGATAATTCGATCGTATATTAGCAGAAATAGGTATCAGTCAAGGCCCGACAATCTTTAGTAATTTAATTAAATGCTGACTAGCGACAAATCGAATAATTAAACGTGTAGGTAAAGTCTAGAATGCATTCTGTTGATTCCAACTGTTGTATTTTATTCATACGGTCTATAATGTAGATAATTCGGTCTTATTTAGACATAAATTGGACTCAGTCTGCGCCTAACACTCTTAAGTAATTTAATTAGTGTGCTAAGTAATCCCCCCAATCGACTAATTGGGGATGCAGATCTCGCCACGAATGTACTTTGCTGTATATTATTCAGACGACCACAAAAATCTACAATTCGATCATATATGTGCAGAAACAGGTCTCAGTCTATTCGTAATAGCTTAAAGTAGCTAAATTAATCTGATAAATAAAGCCAAATCCTTGTACCAGTACTTTGTTGATTCAAACTGCTGCACACTATTCGAACGACCACAACAATCTATAATTCGGTCATAAATGGACAAGAACATGCCTCACTCTAATCGTATTCACCTAAATTAGATTAACCGGTCTGATTAAGATCACAAAATCGACTAATTGAGGGTGCAGATCTCGCCACGAATTTACTTTGCTGTATATTATTCAGACGGCCACAAACATCAACAATTCGGTCATATACGTGCAGAAACAGGTCTCAGTCTATTGGTAATAGCTTAAAGTAGCTTAATTAATCTGATAAATAAAGCCAAATTGAGTAATACAGGGTGTAAACGGAGACAAATATACTTTGTTGATTCAAACTGCTTTACATTATTCGAACGGCCACAAAAGTCTCTAATTCGGTCATAAATGGACAAGAACATATCATAGTTTAATCGTATTCGCCTAAATTAGATTAACTGGTCTGATTAGGATTACCAAATCGACTAATTAAGGACGCAGATCGAGTCACTAAAGTACTTTGGTGATACTAGATGATGTATATTATTCAAACGGCCACAAAAATCTATAACTATCGTAAATAGACAATAACACGCCTCAACCTAATCGTCTAAATTAGCTTACTTAGAATGATTAATAGCCCCCGATCGACTAAAGGGTGCAGATCGATTGATTGATTGATTATTGGGGGTTAAGGGCGCATCGACAACAGAGGTCATTAGCGCCCGAACACAAATTATAAATTAAAAACCCACCCCGTTTGCGCACTTGCATTCGAATCACCCCTTAATTCGAAACGCTAATGTATGTGTGCCAAACGCTTAAAAATATTTCATTAAAGCAATATTTCTCTCAATGAGAGATAAAGATAAAACAAAACACATGGAATGAACTGGACTTTAAAAATACCTAATCTTGATTCGACAATATGTATAAATATAATAAAAGAGATGAACTCTTGAGGGCGGTAAGACATTTAAAATACTGTGATCTGATATTAGGATTCACGGGTTTTTTTTTTTTTTGTGTAAAAAAACACTTTAAAATAAGCCCAATGGCCTAACATGTTTGACGGCACAACATGTTAAAATATATCAAGATTGGGAAGAACACTAAATCATGCTAAAAAGTCCAGTTTGCTTTACGAAAGTTAAAATGCGATCTGCGGCATCGTTGTCGTCCCCTAAAATTATGGAGATGTCCCCCGACAAACCCAGATTATTCCTAATCCTCGCATAACGATCGCATCGTGTTAAAAGGTGTGACACCGTCAGAGCGGTGCCACACGTGTCACACATCGGCTGGCCTTCCTTTTTCAGGATAAAAGAGTGAGTTAGTCTGGTGTGCCCTATGCGAAGCCTCGTGAGAACGACTTGTTCTCTTCGGTTCGGTCGGACGGACGTCTTCCAGACACGTACAGAGTCCTTGAGGCTTCGTAACTTGTTAGCGGTTACCGCCACCCAGTCCCGTTGCCAAGCGTCGACGACATGACGCTTGAAATGCTGTTTCAAGTCGTTGACTTGAACAGCCGGAACGTCCGTGAGGGCAAGATTGGACGCGTGACGGGCCGCTGCATCGGCTCTCTCGTTGCCTGCCACGCCAGCGTGGCCGGGCACCCAGCAAAAGACGATAGATTTACCGCACGAGACGATACCAGTCAAGCACTTGTGTATCTCTTGAACGAGATTATCCATCGGATACATTCTGCGGATGGCAGAAAGTGCAGATTGTGAGTCAGAACAGATGAGGTACCTCGAGTGCGCAGAAGAAGCGACGAAAAGCAGAGCTCGAGAGATGGCGTAGAGCTCCGCTGTAAATACGCTCGCTATCGGCGACAGTCGCCACTCGTGTATCTCATTCTCACATACAAACGCACATCCCACTGCGTCCCCAGATCGGGACCCATCAGTGAAGATGTGCTTGTATCCGGGATACATAGAGTATAATTCAAAGAAGCGTTGCTGGTACACCCCTGGACAGGTGTCTGACTTGTGGAGAAGTGCCAGATCGTCACGATAATTCGTCTGAGGAACTAGCCACGGAGGTGGTAACAAAGAATGTTTAAAATTTGAAACTCTCGGGATAACAAGTCTCAATTCGGAAAGGATATCTTTTGCTCTGAGGCAAAGAGACTTGGTCGGTCGTATTCGGGATTCATACAAACGTCTTCGGGGACAATCGAAGACGGCACTGTGGCTTATATGTTGGAACTTACCGCTCATACCGGCAACGTAGCTCAAGATGAGCTGCCGGCGGCGGACGCTGAGAGGCGGTTCGCCAGCTTCAGCACAGATGCTTGGGATCGGGCTGGTGCGGAACGCACCGGTAGCCAGGCGGATCCCTGCGTGATGTACGCTGTCGAGCGTGGAAATATACGAATCCCGGGCAGAAGAATAGACGATACTCCCGTAATCGAGTTTCGATCTAACTAATGACCTGTACAGAGTGAGAAGGACAGTGCGTTCTGCTCCCCATTTATTGTTGGAGAGCACTTTGATAATATTTAAGACCTTCTTGCATTTGACCTTCAAATCGGCGAGATGCTGTTTCCATGTCAATTTTTGATCGAACGTTAACCCTAGGAAACGGGCTGTTTCCTTGAAAACAAGTCGAGTGTCCCCAAGGAATAGATTCGGATCAGGTTGAAGACTGCGAAACTTGTGGAAATGCACACACGTGGTCTTCTGTGTGCTAAACCTGAACCCGTTCTCTGTCGTCCAAGAGAGAAGGCGGTTGATGGAGAGCTGCAGCTGCCTCTCGGCTCTGACAATGCAGCTGGACCGGCAGTAAATTGCCAGGTCATCCACATACAGGCTTGCCTGTACGGGTGCACGGATGTTCTGTGCTATTCCATTAATCGCCACTGCAAACAGAGTTACACTCAATACAGAGCCCTGTGGGACACCGTTCTCCTGGGTGTGTGCGCTGGAGAAGGTGCTACCAACACGGACTCTGAACGTTCGATCCAACATGAAATTCTCCACGAACTGCGGTAGGTTACCTCGCAGCCCCCAATCGTGGAGTGTCTTCAAAATTCCGAACTTCCATGTCGTGTCATAAGCTTTCTCCAGGTCGAAGAACACAGCGATGAGGTGTTGCCTGGAGATGTAGATGTCTTGTATTGCAGCTTCAAGGTTGACTAAGTGGTCGATCGCGGAACGGTTGTGGCGGAAACCACACTGCACGTTAGTCAACAAATCATTTGCTTCCAGATACCACATAAGCCTCCGATTCACCATGCGCTCGAGCAACTTGCATAGACAGCAAGTTAAGGAGATGGGACGATAACTCGACGCATGTCTACGATCCTTGTTTGGTTTTGGAATCGGGACGACGATGGATTCTCGCCATTTGGCCGGAAAAACATTCTCGGTCCAAATCTTGTTGTACAGGTCTAAATTTTTTTGTTTAAAAAGGCACGGCAGGCGTCTGATCATTTCGTACGGAACGGTGTCTGGTCCAGGAGAGGTATCTTTACATTCTTTTAGACAGTTTAACAATTCTGCATAGCTGAATCGGACATTGTACTTTTCGTTTATGCCACCAGAGAAGTCGATGGCTGTCCGATGTTCCAGTTCTGTTTTCCGCTTCAAGAAGCGGAGGTCATAGCTGTCAGAACTGGCGACTGCCTGGAAAGTTGCGGCTAGTTCTTCAGCTATATGCAGAGGGGATACCTCGAGATCACAGTTTACGAAAATGCCTGTTGTATGAGATGGGACGTTTTTACCCGAAATTTTCCTTATTTTTTGCCAAACCTCCGATGACGGAGTGGCACTTGTTACAGTGGAGACGTATCTTTGCCAAGAAGACTTCTTGGCCTCCATTATTGTTTTACGTGCGACGGCACGTTTACGCTTAAACTCGATCAGATTCTCATCCGTAGGAGCAGTGTTGAATCTACGGAGGGCACGGCGTCTGTCGCGGATTACGATGCGACAGTCCTCAGACCACCAAGGGACTGATGGTCGTCGTAGCCGGCCTGACGTTTTTGGGATGGATAACTCTGCGGCTTCGACGATTGACGAGGTCAGAGCCTCTGCCACGGAGTCCACGTCTTCTTCGTGCGTCTGATCGAAGTTGAGGGCGTTTTGGAATGCTTCCCAGTCGGCCCTAGCGAGACGCCAACGGCGACATCTCGGCTGCTGGGATTGCCGGACAGGCAAATTCACAATAATAGGAAAATGGTCACTACCGCATAAATCCTCATGTACGTTCCACTCAAGATACGGGGAAATAGTAGCGCTGCACAAGCTGATGTCGATGGAACTGAATGTGCCTGATGCAGCGCTGAAGTGTGCGTTATTTCCCGTATTCAGAATAACAACAGATTCTGAGTCACAGAATTCCTCGATGGCTACACCTCTTCGGTTCGTCGTTAATGAACCCCACAAGGGATTGTGGCAGTTCAAGTCTCCGACGAGGACAAAGGGAGACGGAAGTTGACGTGAGATCATTCTGAGTTGATCAGCAGTGATGATCTCGTCCGGAGGAATATAGAAACTGACAATTGTGACTCTGAGTGGTAGGTAGGGCCAAACGTACAGCTACAACTTGGAAAGTTGTATTCAGCGGAACCTCTTCACAGAAAGTGTCATCCCTGACTAATATTGCGACTCCGCCACGAGGTCGATCATCCGTGACATAGTCCTTTCGAAAAGGGCTATAGCCACGGATTGTGACGGAGGAGGTGTCTCTAAGACGTGTCTCTTGAAGACAGACACACACGGGATGGATGTCAGAGATTAACATTCGGAGTTCCGCGAGGCGAGTAGTGAGACCATTACAATTCCACTGTAACAAGGTGTTCATTTTCGGGTTCATCGCTTCAAACGAACCTTATCTCGTCGTCTTTTGGTCTGAGTATTCTTTTTATCGCTTTCGGATCCAGATGTTTCCATCGTGGATGCGGAAAGCGATAGACCAGATTTGTGGCTCTCAGAGGAGCCTTCTCTTTTTTTATCTGGATCAATTGCAGCCAGATTGGGGGTAAGATCGAGAGTTTTGGGAGTCTTTAGGACTGACTCCCTCGGTTTTTCAATTTTTTCTTCTGAAGTTTTTACTCTTGATTCTTTGACGACGGACGGTTTCTTCACGACAGACACGGTAATGGGCACTGCCGGTGGTGCTTCAGCGAGCGCTGGAGTCGCGGCAGTCTGCGTACTCATGTCCGATGTCTGCGTTGAGGTGCTCGTTGTTTGGCGTTGTTTCGATACAACGCGAGCAAAAGATGTCTGAAGCGCGACTGGAGTTCTTTGAATGTAGATTTTCCTAGCTTCAGCGATCGAGATCCTTTGAATGGTTTTTATCTCCTGAATCGCACGTTCCTCCTTATATTTAGGGCAGTCGCGGGAGCGAGCTGAATGGCTCCCGTCGCAGTTCACACAGGACATGGGTTCCTTGCAGATGGAACCCAAGTGAACTGGTTTGCCACAAGCGCAAATAGATGTCTTTGCAGTGCATCGGTCAGAAATATGACCGAATTTCTGACAATGGAAACATCTCATCGGGTTCGGGATGTAAGGCCGAACTCTCAATGGATGAATTCCTGCGTCGATGCTCGGAGGGAGAAATGGCGTGTTGAACGTTAATATGATGGACGATGTTGGTTTTAGTTCGCCATCTCTTCGTGTCAAGATGCGGGATACGTCCTCCACACCTTGACTTGCCAAATTCTCTTTGATCTCCTCGATGGTACAGTTGAGAAGATCGAAGCACGAGATAACCCCTTTGCTCGAATTAAGGGTCTTGTGCGGAGTTACACTTATCTCGTATTCAAAGAACTTAGTCATCTGTAGCAGTTTGTTGGATTGTGAATTGCTGACAGATTCAACTAGTAATGTCCCATCTCTTAGTTTTTTAGTTGATTTAACCGTGCCTATTTGTCCATAGATAACTTTTTGTATTAGGAAGGGAGAAACTTTCGAAAAGTCTCCCTCCTTTCTGGAGATGACCAGAAACCGGGGAGCAAGCTCCTCCTTCTCCTTAGTCAAGCTCAAACGACCCTTATAAACGGGTCGTCTCCTCTTTACTCCAGAGGGAGGGGGTGTGGTTGTTTGTTTTTCCATGGGAAAATTTTAAAATTTCGTCACCTGGGTCCCCACCCACCACGGAGCCCAACAAGGGGACGCCGTATCCGCAAACCGGTGCGGACGCCAGGGTTGTCCAGATGATATAGGACCCAAAAAACAAGGAAAACGAGCCAAACGCGTCCCTGCAGTCCGGGTCCGTCACCCAATCCGTCTCATAAGGAGCACCGGAAGCCGATTGACCCGGGGTGGGTTAGCCCCGGGCCGCCTGTTTAGCTGAAGCAAGGGCCAAAAAAGTGTATTGGGGCACGAATATAAGTATCCGAAAAAGACGAGCTCCCTCAACTTTCAGGATCCCCGTTTCCAACGACACAGGTCTCCATGCACGGCAAACACATGGGTGGGCGTTCCGCATCCAGTGAGAGTCAGCATGTTACAAAGAGCAAAAGTGCCCACTTAGTGGAGGACACAGGCCACCTATACGCAACCCAGAAAAGAAGAAAAAAAAAAGAAAAGGTAAACAGAAAAGAAAAGGCTCAAAATAACATACTACACGACAAACACTGGATCCCCCGGTCACCACGAGGACGAACCCACTTCGACCGGTCTGTGAGAAATCTTCTGCACAGACGCGACCGGACGCCTCCTCCGGGAGGACGTGCCGGACACGAGCACGGACGGAACAGAAATCCTAGATGCGGAAAATTCGGACGACGGGATCCAAGGTGTCTGTGAGAAATCTTCTGCACAGACTCGACCATAAGCCTCCTCCGGGAATCTCCAGAGAACGTGGAAGAGCGCCAATTGTCGCTTCAAGTATCACATCCTTCCGCGTCCGGCAAGAGGACATCGAATCCGCAACTTGTCAGACGCGGATGCGCGTGTTCTTCTGAGGAGGTACGAGTCGTGCCGGACACTAGCACGGACGGAACAGAAATCCTAGATGCGGAAAATTCGGACGACGGGATCCAATGTGTCTGTGAGAAATCTTCTGCACAGACTCGACCATAAGCCTCCTCCGGGAATCTCCAGAGAACGTGGAAGAGCGCCAATTGTCGCTTCAAGTATCACATCCTTCCGCGTCCGGCAAGAGGACATCGAATCCGCAACTTGTCAGACGCGGATGCGCGTGTTCTTCTGAGGAGGTACGAGTCGTGCCGGACACTAGCACGGACGGAACAGAAATCCTAGATGCGGAAAATTCGGACGACGGGATCCAATGTGTCTGTGAGAAATCTTCTGCACAGACGCGACCGGACGCCTCCTCCGGGAGGACGTGCCGGACACGAGCACGGACGGAACAGAAATCCTAGATGCGGAAAATTCGGACGACGGGATCCAATGTGTCTGTGAGAAATCTTCTGCACGGACGCGACCGGACGCCTCCTCCGGGAGGACGTGCCGGACACGAGCACGGACGGAACAGAAATCCTAGATGCGGAAAATTCGGACGACGGGATCCAAGGTGTCTGTGAGAAATCTTCTGCACAGACGCGACCGGACGCCTCCTCCGGGAGAGCGTGCCGGACAAAATAACGGACGGAACAGAAATCCTAGATGCGGAAAATTCGGACGACGGGATCCAAGGTGTCTGTGAGAAATCTTCTGCACAGACTCGACCATAAGCCTCCTCCGGTAATCTCCAGAGAACGTGGAAGAGCGCCAATTGTCGCTTCAAGTATCACATCCTTCCGCGTCCGGCAAGAGGACATCGAATCCGCAACTTGTCAGACGCGGATGCGCGTGTTCTTCTGAGGAGGTACGAGTCGTGCCGGACACTAGCACGGACGGAACAGAAATCCTAGATGCGGAAAATTCGGACGACGGGATCCAATGTGTCTGTGAGAAATTTTCTGCACAGACGCGACCGGACGCCTCCTCCGGGAGGACGTGCCGGACACGAGCACGGACGGAACAGAAATCCTAGATGCGGAAAATTCGGACGACGGGATCCGAGGTGTCTGTGAGAAATCTTCTGCACAGACGCGACCGGACGCCTCCTCCTGGAGAGCGTGCCGGACACAAGCACCGACGGAACAGAAATCCTAGATGCGGAAAATTCGGACGACGGGATCCGAGGTGTCTGTGAGAAATCTTCTGCACAGACGCGACCTGACGCCTCCTCCGGGAGGACGTGCCGGACACGAGCACGGACGGAACAGAAATCCTAGATGCGGAAAATTCGGACGACGGGATCCAAGGTGTCTGTGAGAAATCTTCTGCACAGACGCGACCGGACGCCTCCTCCGGGAGAGCGTGCCGGACAAAAGAACGGACGGAACAGAAATCATAGATGCGGAAAATTCGGACGACGGGATCCAAGGTGTCTGTGAGAATTCTTCTGCACAGACGCGACCGGACGCCTCCTCCGGGAGAGCGTGCCGGACAAAAGAACGGACGGAACAGAAATCATAGATGCGGAAAATTCGGACGACGGAATCCAAGGTGTCTGTGAGAAATCGTCTACACAGACGCGACCGGACGCCTCCTTCGGAACAACATCGAGACCGAGCCGGAGACCTCGCACGACTTCTCGATCGAATGGCTCGCTCTTTGCGACTCTGTGAAGGAGCTGAACGGGTCGTTAGTGTACCGTCGAACGATTTCGCCGGCGGCCGGGATCGAGTACGGCATGAACGCCGGCCGTAGATATTCGGCAGAGCCGACAGGTACTCGTAGATGACGGACGTCGCGGCGGTTTTCACGAGTCGTTCTTTTCCAGACTCGTCCGGGACATCGACGCCGGAAAGCCGATACAGCACTCTCGCGTCACGCGTGTCTGTGAGAAATCTTCTGCACAGACGCGACCGGACGCCTCCTCCGGGAGAGCGTGCCGGACAAAAGAACGGACGGAACAGAAATCATAGATGCGGAAAATTCAGACGACGGAATCCAAGGTGTCTGTGAGAAATCTTCTGCACAGACGCGACCGGACGCCTCCTCCGGGAGAGCGTGCCGGACAAAAGAACGGACGGAACAGAAATCATAGATGCGGAAAATTCAGACGACGGAATCCAAGGTGTCTGTGAGAAATCTTCTGCACAGACGCGACCATAAGCCTCCTCCGGGAAGCCGTGCCGGAGACGAGCACGGACGAAACAGAAATCCTAGATGCGGAAAATTCGGACGACGGGATCCAAGGTGTCTGTGAGAAATCTTCTGCACAGACGCGACCGGACGCCTCCTCCGGGAGAGCGTGCCGGACAAAAGAACGGACGGAACAGAAATCCTAGATGCGGAAAATTCGGACGACGGGATCCAAGGTGTCTGTGAGAAATCTTCTGCACAGACTCGACCATAAGCCTCCTCCGGTAATCTCCAGAGAACGTGGAAGAGCGCCAATTGTCGCTTCAAGTATCACATCCTTCCGCGTCCGGCAAGAGGACATCGAATCCGCAACTTGTCAGACGCGGATGCGCGTGTTCTTCTGAGGAGGTACGAGTCGTGCCGGACACTAGCACGGACGGAACAGAAATCCTAGATGCGGAAAATTCGGACGACGGGATCCAATGTGTCTGTGAGAAATTTTCTGCACAGACGCGACCGGACGCCTCCTCCGGGAGGACGTGCCGGACACGAGCACGGACGGAACAGAAATCCTAGATGCGGAAAATTCGGACGACGGGATCCGAGGTGTCTGTGAGAAATCTTCTGCACAGACGCGACCGGACGCCTCCTCCTGGAGAGCGTGCCGGACACAAGCACCGACGGAACAGAAATCCTAGATGCGGAAAATTCGGACGACGGGATCCGAGGTGTCTGTGAGAAATCTTCTGCACAGACGCGACCTGACGCCTCCTCCGGGAGGACGTGCCGGACACGAGCACGGACGGAACAGAAATCCTAGATGCGGAAAATTCGGACGACGGGATCCAAGGTGTCTGTGAGAAATCTTCTGCACAGACGCGACCGGACGCCTCCTCCGGGAGAGCGTGCCGGACAAAAGAACGGACGGAACAGAAATCATAGATGCGGAAAATTCGGACGACGGGATCCAAGGTGTCTGTGAGAATTCTTCTGCACAGACGCGACCGGACGCCTCCTCCGGGAGAGCGTGCCGGACAAAAGAACGGACGGAACAGAAATCATAGATGCGGAAAATTCGGACGACGGAATCCAAGGTGTCTGTGAGAAATCGTCTACACAGACGCGACCGGACGCCTCCTTCGGAACAACATCGAGACCGAGCCGGAGACCTCGCACGACTTCTCGATCGAATGGCTCGCTCTTTGCGACTCTGTGAAGGAGCTGAACGGGTCGTTAGTGTACCGTCGAACGATTTCGCCGGCGGCCGGGATCGAGTACGGCATGAACGCCGGCCGTAGATATTCGGCAGAGCCGACAGGTACTCGTAGATGACGGACGTCGCGGCGGTTTTCACGAGTCGTTCTTTTCCAGACTCGTCCGGGACATCGACGCCGGAAAGCCGATACAGCACTCTCGCGTCACGCGTGTCTGTGAGAAATCTTCTGCACAGACGCGACCGGACGCCTCCTCCGGGAGAGCGTGCCGGACAAAAGAACGGACGGAACAGAAATCATAGATGCGGAAAATTCAGACGACGGAATCCAAGGTGTCTGTGAGAAATCTTCTGCACAGACGCGACCGGACGCCTCCTCCGGGAGAGCGTGCCGGACAAAAGAACGGACGGAACAGAAATCATAGATGCGGAAAATTCAGACGACGGAATCCAAGGTGTCTGTGAGAAATCTTCTGCACAGACGCGACCATAAGCCTCCTCCGGGAAGCCGTGCCGGAGACGAGCACGGACGAAACAGAAATCATAGATGCGGAAAATTCGGACGACGGGATCCAAGGTGTCTGTGAGAAATCTTCTGCACAGACGCGACCGGACGCCTCCTCCGGGAAGCCGTGCCGGAGACGAGCACGGACGGAAAAGAAATCCTAGAGGCGGAGAATTCGGACGACCAGGTCGTGACGGCGAATAATAATTTCTTTTTGAATTCTTCTTTTATAATTTCATTTTGTCCATGGTTTGAAATTATAAAATGGATCGACGCGGATTGAGATACACGAGCTCGGACGGAACAGAAATCCTAGATGCGGAGATCGTACTGTCCAACCGGTACAGTACGGCCGCGCTATACGGCCCCGGAATCGAGCTGAGCGGGAGCGCGTCGGATGGCGAGAGAATCGTTCGGGCGTCGTGCGTCGTTTCGAACGACTCTGAAACACGCACCTCTTGGCGCATCTACCGGACAGAGAGGACGCTCCGTCCTTCGACGTCGCTAGCGTTCGTGTAGGCGAGCGAAAATTCCGCCTTTTTCACGGTTCGGACACGACACTCGACATCTGCGAATTAAAATAGGAATTAATGAAGCTAAGAAATAATGAAGATATGTAATAAATAAACTAGGAAATAATTAATCTATGAAATAAACAAACTATGTAATAAATAATCTATGAAATAAGTAAACTAGGAAATAATCAATGTAATAAATGAATTAGGGAAAAAATAAGACATGAAATAAATATACTGTGCAATAAACAAGCTATGAAATAAATAATCTATGAAATAATTAGGCTACGTAATAAATAAACTAGGAAATAATTCATCAATGTCATAGATAATTTAGTGAAAAATTAAGACATGAAATAAAAAAACTGAGAAATAAATAAACTAGGTAATAAACAAACTATGAATTAAATAAAATACGAAATATTGAATTTATGTAATAAATAAATAAATAAGGAAGTAATTAATCAATGTAATAAATAAATTAGGAAAAAAATGAGCTATGTAATAAATAAACTAGGAAATAAATAATCAATGTCATAAATAATTTAGGGAAAAAAGCTATGAAATAAATAATCTATGAAATAATTAGGCTATGAAATAAATAAACTAGGAAATAATTCATCAATGTAATAAATGAATTAGGGAAAAAAAAAGACTTGAAATAAATAAGCTTCGAAATAAACTAGGTAATAAACTATGAATTAAATAAACTAGGAAAAAGTGAATATTTGTAATAAATAAATAAATAAGGAAGAAATAATTCAATGTAATAAATAAATTAGGAAAAAAATGAGCTATGTAATAAATAAACTAGGAAATAAATAATCAATGTCATAAATAATTTAGAGAAAAAAGCTATGAAATAAATAATCTATGAAATAATTAGGCTATGAAATAAATAAACTAGGAAATAATTCATCAATGTAATAAATGAATTAGGGAAAAAATAAGACATGAAATAAATAAACTGCGAAATAAACTGTGTAATAAACAAGCTCTGAAATAGATAATCTATGAAATAATTAGGCTATGAAATAAATAAACTGTGAAGTATTGAAGTTATGTAATAAATAAACTAGGAAATAATCAAGTTATGTAATAAATAAATAAATAAGGAAGTAATTAATCAATGTAATAAATAAATTAGGGAAAAAATATGCTATGAAATAAATAAGCTTCGAAATAAATAAACTAGGTAATAAACAAACCACGAAATAAATAATCTATAAAATAAACTGGGAAATAGTTAAGCTCTGAAATAATGAAGCTAAATATGTAATAAATAAATTAGGGAAAAAATTAGGTATGAAATAAATAAACTGCGAAATAAATAAACTAGGCAATGAACAAGCTGGGAAATAATGAAGCTATGTAATAAATAAACTAGGAAATAATTAAGCTATGAAATATATAAACTGTGAAATATTGAAGTTATGTAATAAATAAATAAGGAAATAATGTAATAAATAAACTAGGAAATAAGCTATGAAATAAATAAGCTACGAAATATTGAAGTTATGTAATAAATAAGGAAATAATGAATCAATGTAATAAATAAATTAGGGAAAAAATAAGCTATGAAATAAACTGCGAAATAAACGATGTACTAAACAAGCTATGAAATAATGAAAATATGTAATAAATAAACTAGGAAATAATTAAGCTAAAAAATAATTAGCTAAGAAGTAATGAAGCTATGAAATAAATAAATAAGGAAATAATGTAATAAACTATGAAATAAACTAGGAAATAATTAAGCTATGAAATAATTAATCAATGTAATAAATAAATTAGGGAAAAAATGAGCTTTGAAATAAATAAACTGCGAAATAAATAAGCAATGTAATAAACTATGAAATAAATAATCTATGAAATAATTTGCTATCTAATAAATAAACTAGGAAATAATTAAGCTATGAAATAAATAAACTGCGAAAAATTGAAGTTATATAATAAATAAGGAAATAATCAAGGTAATGAATAATTAAGGGAGAAAATAAGCTACGAAATAAATAAACTGCGAAATAAATAAACTATTAAATAATTTGCTATGTACGAAATGGACTAGGAATGAATTAAGCTACGAGATAAATAAACAAATAAATAATCATGAAATAATTAAGCTTTAAAATAATTAAGCCATGAAATAAATTGTGAAATAAATCTATGAAATAAATATGCTACCTAAACTAAATTAACACGAGCGATCTGAGGTCGCGTCGCACGCCACGGTGTCCGTGCGCTCACCTGTACGAAATCCCGTGTCCGAAGAGGTGCGTCCTCCGTAACGATCTCAACTCGTGCGGTTGGGTGCTCGGACGACGTGAGCGTGGCCGGCTTCTATTCCCAACTGGACGCGCCGACGTGCACGGATCGGCTCGAACGACGGACAGAGCGATCGGACGGTCCGGTTGCGACGCGCCGGACTGGCGGCCTCGACGCGCGCGGACGCTCCTCGTCGCGCGGCACTCACTTCACGGACACAGGTCGCGGGACGCGGACGACGTTCCCGCACCGATGAACGGTAATCGCTTGAGAATCAGACGGTGGTCGACGCGCTCGTTATATACCCGATCGGGCCGATGCAACGCGAAGCTGTCGACGCCAGACGCCGAATAACGCCCGTTGTCGGATAGCAAGAATTTATGTAAGCTCGAGACGAATGACGGATCGACGACGTGGTCATTGTACGACGATCCTCTATCCGATGCGCGTCTCCCTTTTCAGAATTGCGCGCCGATCGACCGCGACCGTGGATAGAACTCGACGGTTTCGCGGCGTTCGTTCAAAGCGATCATAGGCGAGCGTCGGCGAAACGTGAAATGTTACGGATCGTCAGAGAGGGCGCTGAATTGTCCGGCGCGACGGATCTTCTTCGAAGTTTTCTAGACGTCGTTACGTTCGTGATCGTCTTCGAAAGCGAAAGTCAAAAAATGTACATTGCTGTGCGCCGTCCGAATGGGCGTTCGATCGCCTATCTCCGGGACTCTTTCCACGATTTTCGATGATTGCGCGCGGACGGAACAGAGGTCCTGGAGGCGGCGACCTCGCACGACGGAATCCGGGCGTCTACGTCGGACGAGGAGGTCGTCGCTCCGACGTCGAGTGTCGAGGTCGTGGCGGCGGAGAGAATCACTTCGTCCTCTTCGTTCGTGTATTATAAACTAAACCGCACGATTGTTCCTCACTTTAGTGTAATTCACATCCGGCCCACTCGCATCTTACACAGACATTTGGCGACAGTAAAAGCGAAACGTTAACACTTGCCCCTGGCGGTCCGTCACGCAGTTGTGACCGATACAAAACGAGATATAGAACACGATTGACAACAAGTAGCGTACGAACGGATTCGGCGACAATCGAAACTATAGAAAACGACGAACAAAGCGAACGTGAACTTCGATAGCGTATGGACGAACAACCGACGCCGACGACCGAAGCTTTCGAACTGAGATCGGCGCTGCCGGCCGGCCGCTATTTATACTCCATGCACGGAGCGGTCTCGTAACGTTCGAAAAGTGAATCCGAAACAGACTTACACAATCGCTTCGAATCGCCGAAGCGACATGAACGCCGGCGTTCGGTAACGGGTCTCGTATGCGCGTCGCGCCGAAAACGTTTAGGTAACAAACGAACGTCGTACGTTTCCGAGCGAGAGACAGTATACGCCCTGCAGGCGTGCGCGATCTTCCGTTTCACTGTCGTCGCGATGCCGTGTGTCCGCGTAACAGCACGACGTTGCACTAGTGGTTCTGAAACACATTTACGGTCGAACGTTCCAGAACCAATGCTAGTAAAACCAATAGAAACTAACTTGACTACTTGATTATTTTGATTTTATGCAAATTTATATATATATATATATACATATATATATATATATATATATATATATATATATATACATATATATATATATATATATATATATATATATATATATATACATATATATATATATATATATATATATACATATACATATATATATATATATATATACATATATATATATATATATATATATATATATATATATACATATACATATACATATATATATATATATATATATATATATATATATATATATATATATATATATATATATATATATAATTACATATAAATATTTCCATCTCAATTAAAAGTTATCACGGACATACAGGACGATTTCTTCGCTCGATTTTTATGAAATATTGACACCACATGCTCAGATGTATTTAGTACAGAACCCAGTACTCGGATCCTCCAACATAACTGACGAGAATTAATAAAAAAATATATCAATGAACACTGAAACAACAACACATGGAATGATATCTGAACCAAACGTCATCTTTTATTTCGATTGAAACAAAAGGGCCCATTTCATGCTAGATTTGAACAGCAATTTACCAAAAAATACTCTGATATAATCAGTATGTATCTTAGTACTCAGATATTTTAACATCGTTGATAATAATTAATAAAAGAAATTATTACTGAACACAGATCACAACTCATGAAATGACATCTGAATCAAACGTGAACATCTGAATCTGAACTGAACAAAAAAGGTAATTATTTACATATATTAATTAAATATATGCAAATGGGCATGTGTAATTGATGAAACAAATACGTTTTGAAGTATTTACAATTTCATGAAATAATGCTATTAAATTACGTGTTTTAGTCAACCAAACGTAATTAGAGAGAAAAACTTTGACTGAATGTTAGCAGAACTGCCTTTAAGCCAATATGCGAACTCTTAGCAAAACTGCAACAAATATTTAGATAAAGTTAGACGTAAACATATATGCATGTATACATATATATACATATATATATATATATATATATATATATATATACACACACATTTTGGCACATGTGTGTATGTATGAATATGCAAGCATATATGAATTAAAAATCAATTAAATAATTATTAACTAATTAAGAACTTAAAACTAAAAATATCGAAGTTGCCTGTGTGTCATGCAACCGAACGTACAAAAAAAAAGCTAATTATTTACATACGTTAATTAAATAAATGTAAATAGGCGCGAGTAAGTGATGAAACAAATACGTTTTGAAGTATTTACAATTTCATGGTATGAAGTAATGAAATTAAAATTTTTTGTCAGCCAAACGTAATTAGAGAGAAAACTTTGACTGAATGTTAGCAAAACTGCCTTTAAGCCAATATGCGAACTCTTAGCAAAACTGCAACAACTATTTAGATGAAGTTAGACGTAAACATATATACATGTATACATATATACATATATATATATATATATATATATATATATATATATATACATTTGGGCACATGTGTGTATGTATGAATATGCAAGCATATATGAATTAAAAATCATTTAAATATTTACTAACTAATTAAGAACTTGAAACTAAAAATAAGGATTTTTCTTCTGTGTTATGCAACCGACCTCACACAAAAAAACGCTATTTACATATATTAATTATAATTATGTAAATAGGCACGAGTAATTGATTAAACAAATAAGTTTTGAAGTATTTACAATTTCATGATATGAAGTAATGAAATTAAAATTTTTTGTCAGCCAAACGTAACTAAAGAGAAAAACTCAAATGAATGTCAGAACTATCTGTAAGCCTGTATGCGAACTCTTAGCAAAATTGCAACAAATATTTAGATGAAGTTAGACGTAAACATATATACATGTATACATACATATATATATATATATTTGGGCACATGTGTCTATATATGAATATGCAAGCATATATGAATTAAAAATCAATTAAATAATTACTAACTAATTAAGAACTTAAAACTAAAAATAAAAAATTCTGTGTTTTATGCAACCAAAATCACAGGAGAAAAGTTAAGTATTCATATATATTAATTAAATATATGTAAATAGGCATGAGTAATTGATAAATAAAATGTTTTAATGTATATTAATGTTACAATTTGATAAAATAATAGAATAATTTTACATGTCTTAGGCAAGCAAAAATACAACGACAAAACATGACTGTTACTTGTAGAACTACTTGCACATCAATGTGCGAATTTTTAACACCGATTATAAATTCGCCCAATTAACACTGAACTGGAAACACTGAGTCGATCGTACTCTACGAACGATTACGATCGATGATGATCTACCTTTCGAGCGACACGAGTCTGACATATTTGTCTGCACACAAGCCTAATTATTGTCTGTACTGTTCGGTCGTTAAGATAAAACAGACTATTTAAATCGGAGTTCTCAACATACGTATACATTTCTGAGATGCAAATAGGACTGAACAAGTCTGAAAAATGATAATTGACATTGAAATTGTAGCAAATGTGCTTTCGTCCACTGTAGACAGGGCTAATCATCCAGAGCTCACTAGCTAGGACGGCAGCTCATGGAAACACACTCAGACAACGTTTCAATCAAGTAAGAACCATTTATATATATATATATATATGTACATTTATTAATTGAATGTATCTAAATATGTATGAGTAAATTGCAAAATCAGATATTTTTCAATATATCACCAATTGAAACGAATAATAATAATACGATTTACGCCTGGTGCGTGGTATGCAACCACACCAACACCATGAAAAGTGAAAATAAAATATTATTATTGGAGAGCGAACGGACGAACGGTAACCGTGTCTGTTTTGTAATTGGAATGAATCAATGTCGACGTCGGGATGTGAATAAAGACAGGGATTCTATTGTTCAAACATTGAAGGATATCGGATCGATCGACCGTGTACCCTTCGATGGCGGACTGTTCGAATCGAAAGCAGGTTAAACGTAAAGAACAGGAGAATGATCCACGTAAGATTTGTGCCGATCGTGCGAAAGTATTGTAGATATTATTATTATTATTATGAAAGATAATAATGACAGACACACATTATGAACCCAATACAAATAAACACACGAATGAATATGATCTGTGACAGTGATGCTTTAATTATAATCAATTACCGCTGAATGATAAACCGGAGGAGACCTCGTATCGACAAGCGAATCCATGTTCGACTCCTCAACACAACGTTTCTTCTCATGTAGGAAATCTCTGAAAAGAACGCAGACCTCATAGAAATGATTCACGAGCGATTGTCGGAAGTGAACATTAAAGAAATATACTTCCACCTTTTTTTCGGCGTCGTTACAAGGCCGTGAATCTCAAGTGACGTCCTCATCGACGCTCAATAAGCATCGTTTAGATATCCAGACGAAACGACGACTCCCCGTCGAGTTGTCATTCGACGGAAACGGCCTGAAATTCATTTAATAAAAAACGAACGCACGCTCCTGCTCATTCATGTCGATTCGTTGCAGTCTTGAATGTCTCCCTGTCGTTCTGTTCGGGCTCAGCACTTGGATCGTTTTAATTCGACGACAGATTTACAAGAAATCCGAATAACTCGACAAGTGATTCACAAAACATTTATGTGAACAATGAGGGAGTGTCCTCGTCGACACTCCGGAGTTCTGAATTAAGTGAAGCGGCCTAGAAGAGGACCGCAGACGATCAATCTGTTATTTCGATGAACAATTTATCTGACTCACAGCCAGGACGTCGGAGACAGGCGAGTCCGGTGATCATGTGCGTAAAAGAACGGAGATGGACAAACGTGTCGCGGTTCAGTCGAGATCCAAGTGCTAAACCGAATTAGAACTGACTTGATAGTCCCGTCCCTCGTGTTCGTCCCGTGTCTGCGTTTCTGTCTCGAGTCAGTCTCGGGTTTGGTCGTACATTCCGTCTCTCAGTTATGTCTATACGTCACGGTCATTGTCTTTCCATTCACCCGTTTACATTTACTTATCACTTATTGTTGTTACCAAATATTTTTTACCATTTCAGTGTGTGTGTTCGAACAACTTGTTCGGAAACACCACACCGACTCACAAACACCTAGCGACCTCGTCGCTTCTGAATCCCACGTCGAGAATCCCGCGTCGTCCCGCGTCGATAAGTTTCACACGACGACCTGAAAGACCCGTACCAAATCCTAAATCCTGCGGACTACCTATGGGGGACGGACGGGAGGCCGGCCTCCCGCCGCCGCCCAGCGCACGCTTCGTCCGAAGACAACGTGGCGACGGTACCCCGCAGGTCCTGATTTGCACCCGAGGCTCTGTCTGAAGCTAAGTTTAGCCACGGTCGGGTACGGGACGTGTCCTCTTATGCACAGCTAGATACGGATCGATAGCGTGCCGGATTCGTGGGGGTGACCCGATCGGTCGACGGAAGGATCGGGTTGCAAAATGTAAATGACTAAAAAAAACCACGGAGGAAGCCGAAACCGTCGAACATACAAATCTCTAGTGAACCGGAACACACGCGTTGCGATCGAAACGCACCCCGGCGTGGGACACCACCGGGAATGAGATCCGATCGCACCGCGTCGGTATTCCAGAGCCCCTTTTGTTGCCTTTCGATCTCGGCTCTGCGAGCAGACTGTCAAGGGATTAAAACAGTCCGTGTCGGATATGATCGAGAGTGACCTGAGCTAGTGGACGTTTTTAAGAAACGTCGGACTGCGGGCCGGCCGACACACGATCGTTCGGCGACCGGCCCGCCCCTGCATTCGTCGCCGATATCTTTTCATCCGGCCGATGGTCGGACTGGGACGGTGACCGCTCAACGACAAGAGCGCTGGCGCGGGGATCGCTCAACAGCACGACGACTGAGGCGAGTGCCCGCATCGACAGCACGGGTGCCGGGGCAAGTCACGCCCTGCCGTTCCACCGTCGGGAGTCGCAACGTCTCTTATACGCTAGGCGCTTAGGCGAGACTACTCCAGACGACGAGTCCCTCCCTTTTCGGTGCGCGACTGAAACCCCTAGCACGAGAGAAAAACGCGGGTTCAAAGCTAACATACGAAAAATATCCGCGACAATGAACAGTTCTAATAATGCTTAATTAACCTCTCTTCGCCTGCAAAAAATACAGACATACTAAACCTGTGATTGAGTGCGACGCGCTCTTTCTTCACTCTCTGCCTCCATCGCCGTCTCGGACAGGAACCACACAACGGATCTACTACTGTACTGATATATGCAGCCGGACGGTCGTACGTCCGGTCTGATAATCAGGAAGCAATCAAGCACTCCCGGGTGCCTCCCTCCTGCAGAGCCTCGACGCGCGCGCGACCGTGCGGGCCACCTGGACAGGAGGTCGAGGACGCACTCGAAGGTTCGAACGACACTCGGTGTTTCACTACTTTTCGCGCACACACAAATAAATATAGAAAAATCACTCTGTCTTAGACGGACGCGATACGAAGTTATTTTTGAAAAAACGACAAGGACGGACGATTCCGAGTCGTTTTTTGTGAACGCGATCGGCAGCGGGTACCGAACCGGCGAACCGACGGACCGAACCGAGCCGGCGTGATAGACGGACGAACGGTACGAGAAGGAATTCAGGATGCGCTGCTGGGAAGAACCTAGGCTGGAAAGGAAAATCATTAGACATGGCGTACGCCATCACATGACAGATTAACGAACGGCACGCGACAAAGACTGCTGATTCGATCGAATCTCTTCGTCTGACACGTATAGAGTTACATTTGATGAAAATGCTTTTGAAAAACATTTACAGTTTTCCGGTGCTATTCACAGAGGACCGTTGCCTGTCAACGTACGAACGCGGTGTCTCAAAGCGGACACAACTCACGAATTTACAGCTAAACCCGACGGCCTCTCGTGAGGAATGACTGACTGCCGGCCGGACGGCGCGCGACGTACGCCGCCCGGCCCGGCCGAGAGCTCATCGCCTCACCCACGCCGATGTTCCGACTGAACGATGCGTGGACATCAACGACTATGAATTACTGCCGGCGCTAGCACCACACCCCAGTGTGCGTACAGGCACAAGTACGGTGTCGACGGCGAACCGACGATCGTCCGCACGATGCCGCATCGCCCCGCCGACCCACCGGAACGAGTGCCACAACGAGCAACTCTCAAAAATTAATGCAAACAAAAACAAAAACTAAATCTAATCGAATGCTTGAAACGGATCAGCAAAGAATTAAAAAAAAACATTATGTGAAAATCAGTTAAATTTAAAAATTGAATGAAATCTACAGAACTGATAGAGGATACGAAGAATGGTACGGGGAGGACGTTCGTGTTTCGACCGAGCTGAAAATCACATAAAATAAAACACAACAATGCTTAAAACACACTCCTCGTACTCTGAAGAACATACCGCGTACTCGTCAGCAACGCCAGCAGCGTCCGTCGTTCCCTCGATGATCCGGAACCGAGATCTGGACGCGCGTGCCAGATCTTCGTCGCTTCAGGGCGAAGCGACGGACCGACATCCGCTGCCGAAGCGGAAAACAACAAAAAAAACGCGGAACCGACCGGAAACACGACGCGGATATACGACAGCCCATCGCACACGGTCTCATCCACACGCCACGTCCTTTTAGTCGCCTCGTACGACAAGCAGGAAATACTGCGGCCGAATTCTGATCCCCGGCCGCAGGGATGCGTCTCCGACGTCGCCCCGTCGACGGTTCGGACGCCGCACGTTCGGATCTTCTACAGACGGGAATCACGTCCGGTGCATCGAGCTCGGTGACCGCCGCCGATGATCTGAAACGAGAGACGGACTGTCAGAATAAGGAACGTTATAGGAGGCCGGTCGAGCGAAATCGTCCGGGCGGATCCGTTTCTAATTCGAAACGATCGCCGGAACAACGCCGCCCGCGACCGCCCCGCGAACAGCATTCGCACGTGTGTGCGAATTCGGCTACATTATTCAAACGAAACGGCACCGCGTGCAACACCGAAACGAATAGCAACAAATCGTAACGGTCGACGTATCGCTCGTTCGACATCCGTGCGATACGACAACACGTTTGAAAGTGGAAACGCCGATCTGACCGTGGAGAGAAAAAAAACACACGATACGCCTGTGCGTCCAGGCGCTATGCAACCAGTCTAGCACTCGCGGAAAACGCTGTTTTTTTCAGCGCGACGCGCGGGTGACACGAACGGCCGTGCAAAACGCAACGGCCGAACGATCCGTTCGGCCGCGCGGTCTCGTCGCCCGAGACCGGTCGTCGCGCCGGGACGCGACGTAGACCGCAGATCTTAATTTACACACGAGACACAAGACACGACCGCCGCCGTATCGGACACACTGAGCGAAAATGAAATCGAGAGAGGGAAACGTGACGTACCTGAGTTCGCCGGCAACGTCCGCACGTTTCGCCGGACGTTTTCCCAGCGTCGAAACGTGCACAAGTCTCCCACATAGCTGTCAGATTCTCCACGTCCGTTCGGTTGAGCCGCGCGACTGTCTCCGAAGACGCAGCCGATGGCGACGTGCGGCGATTTCCATAATCGCCGGGATCTGTCAACAGATATGCGTTCGTTTCATGAAAATGCACTAGAAATCACGCTGTTCCGTCGATTGATTATCGAATGAACAATATCCGCAGACACACGCGCGAACAGATTCGAATTTCGATTGAAAATACACAACACGCCGCCGTCTCTCTCCAATCCGATTTACACACTACACATATCACATATGAATATATATATATATATGTGTGTGTGTGTGTGTGTATATATATATATATATATATATATTTGCTTGCGTGCGTGTGTCTGCACTGAAAACACATTCGACAACAATTCAAAACCGCACGCAAGTACTCACATGCACTGGAGTAACACAAACGCACGCGTCGGTACCGACGCGTCACCACGGATTTAAACGCGGAACACTTCGAAAACGATGCGACGCGGCGTCCGTTCTCCATGCGTGTCGAATATTCGCACGTCCGTGCGTCTTCTACACACAGTTTGCACCCGCGGTGATGAGATTTTCCACGCGAAAACAGAAATTTTGCAGGAGGATGACGCGGTGCGACCGCGCGCGCTAACAACAATGGCGACTTGAAATATTTGAACGTCAATCGGTCGAGTAACCGAGATCGGCCGAGTGACGTTACAGCGTCTTTCGGAAGACGGTCATATATATATATATATATATATATATATATATATATATATATATATATATATATATATATATATATATATGACCAACGATAGAGTACGCGGACTTTACTGTAAAAATTCCTAAATCTAAACAGACGTTCCTGTGTCGGATGTGAACCTCTGACCTACGATAGAGTGCTCGGACTTTGTTGTAAAAATTTTCAAATCTAAACAGACGTCCCTGGCATGAGATGTGAACCTCTGACCTACGATGGAGTGCTCGGACTTTGTTGTAAAAATTCCCGAATCTAAACTGACGTTCCTGTGTCGAGATGTGAACCTCTGACCTACGATAGAGTCCTCGGACTTTGTTGTAAAAATTCCCGAATCTAAACAGACGTCCCTCTCATGAGATGTGAACCTCTGATCTACGATAGAGTATTCGGACTTTGTTGTAAAAATTCTCGAATCTAAACAGACGTTCCTGTGTCGAGATGTGAACCTCTGACCTACGATGGAGTGCTCGGACTTTGTTGTAAAAATTCCCGAATCTAAACAGACGTTCCTGTGTCGAGATGTGAACCTCTGACCTACGATGGAGTGCTCGGACTTTGTTGTAAAAATTCCCGAATCTAAACAGACGTCCCTCTCATGAGATGTGAACCTCTGATCTACGATAGAGTATTCGGACTTTGTTGTAAAGATTCCCGAATCTAAACTGACGTTCCTGTGTCGAGATGTGAACGTCTGACCTACGATAGAGTGCTCGGACTTTACTGTAAAAATTCCCGAATCTAAACAGACGTCCCTGTGATGAGATGTGAGCCTCTGACCTACGATAGAGTATTTAACTATTTATGTAATCAACTATTATGGATCTAATCGAAAAAAAAAACGATAAATCCTGCTGAAATTGTGGAACGGTTACTGGCAAGTCCATAAATATCCATTGGCTTGGCTGGAATGTGTATACAACGTAAAGGAAATGATGTTCTGTATTAAATGAATATCAGTTTATTTGTACAAATATAACAATTAGGAGCAATTGAAAAACGCATTTATTTTTTTACTTATTTTATTTATGCATCCACTGTCTCACATACAAATGTGTATATATATATATATATATATATATATATATATATATATATATATATATACACCTTTTTTTGATCCAAAAATGTCAACAATCCATGAATCTGTAAGACCTGCACAGCTGAAATGATAACTACATACTGATAGTTCATGAAGACATTTTGAAAAATCAGAAATTTTATAAATTTATTTACATTTATATTATGTATAGGATCTATACAGAATTTAATCCTCTCTCTAACGACACAATTCAAAATAGATAAGTTGATTTATTTACAGGAAGAGACAGGGACAGGCAATCTGTTCGTGTGATCTTAATGATTAATTAATGGC
Source organism: Acanthacorydalis orientalis (assembly GCA_034766995.1). Classification (NCBI taxonomy): domain Eukaryota; kingdom Metazoa; phylum Arthropoda; class Insecta; order Megaloptera; family Corydalidae; genus Acanthacorydalis; species Acanthacorydalis orientalis. The sequence goes on along the minus strand of CM068325.1, from coordinate 8,932,683 downwards.
AGACATTTTAAAAAATTCCTACGGGCCTGTCTCCCACTTTGAAACGTTGAAATTTATAAAATCTATACACAATTTAACCCTCCTTCTAAAGATATATAATTTAAAATAGCTGTGCTGAAAACCAAAGAGTTATTTGCAGAGAGAGACAGGATTGACTATCTGTTCGTGTAAACTTAATGAGTGTTTATTGGCAGACAATTTAAAAAATCACTACGGGCCTGTCTGCAATTTCGAAACGTTCAAATTTACAGGATCTATACAGAATGTAACCCTCTTTTGAACGATATATAATTTAAAATAGCTATGCTGAAAAACAAAGAGTTATTTACAGGAAGAAACAGGACTAACAATCTGTTCGTGTGATCTTGATGAGTGTTTAATGGCAGACAATTTAAAAAATCACTACGGTCCTGTCTGTGATTTTGAAAAGTTAAAATTCATAGAATCTACACAGAATTTAACCCTCTTTCTAACGATATATAATTTAAAGTAGATGTGCTGAAAAACAAAGAGTAATTTACAGGAAGAGACAGCGACCTCCGATCTATGTCTAATCTTAACGAGCATTTAACGAAGTAGATATTTTAAAAAAATATTACGGGCCTGTCATTTTGAAAAACTGAAATTTATATAATTTACACAGAATTCGACCCACTTACCAACGATATGTAGTCTTATATAGTTGAGTTCGAGAACGGGGATTTATTTACAGGAAGAACGACCGGAACGTTCAATACTGGCGTGCGTTCGACGGCGGGCCTTTTAAATTGTTCCCACGGGCCCGTTTACCTTTCTAAATCTTGGAGATTACAAGTCAGAGACAATAATTTAACCCTCTTTCCAGCGATACGCAAATTTTCACATTCCAGTGGAAACGTATCGAGCTATTTGTATGAGAACAGCCAGGTAGATGGGACGACGAGGGAGGCAAAGTTTCGTCCTGGATTTCCAAGCGACTGGAAGACTTGAGTCCTCCTCCAAGCATCCTCAAGCATTCCCTGTAAAGAAACCGTTCGTCTCTCCCTCACACCCACACAGTAAACAATTCCAGCGCACACTAGACTCGATAGATCTCGTGCTGTTATTTTTTTTATATAAAAGAAATAAAAAACAAAATTTAACAGAAATCCAGTGTAAACAGATAATTGTGTCCGACGGAATCGGCGCATCCGTTCGTCTCTTTTCCATCGCAGAAAAAAAACATTGATAGTGTCGACGAGGGCCCGCGTTCGTTATTTCTTTTTCTTCTTCTTCATCTTCGCCTCCTTCGCCTCCAGCAGCGCGATCTCGTCGACAGACGTGTTCTCCTCGACGAGCAAGCGACTCCGCTCCTTGATCTCGTTCCTCGACGGCACGGACGGATCCTCGATCTCCATTCCTTCGAGCAAGGCTGCGAAATTCGAAAGGGAGAGCGGTCGGTCAGTGTGCGAGGAGGATATGTGAGGGATCGTTCGACGCACGTCAGTTTAAAGTGTTACACGGCTACAAATGTGTCTCTCTCTAAAAAGAAAACCAGTCGAATTCTCGGGATTTAATCCTCCTTACAACGAAATACAATTTGAGATAGCTGAGATCGAAAACAGGGAGTTATTTGTAAGAAGAAACAGGGACAGTCCATCTTAATGAGTGTTTAACGACAGACATTTTAAAAAATCGTTACGGGCCTGTCTATCATTTTGGATAGTTGAAATTTATGTAATTTATACACAATGTAACCCTCTATCCAACGATATATAACTTAACATAGCTGAGTTCAAAAAATGACTTATTTACAGAAAGAAACAAAGACATATGATTTGTGTGTGTGATCTTGGTGAGCGTTTTACAGTGGACATTTTAAAAAATTACTACGGGCCTGTCTATCATTTTGAAAAAATGAAATTTATAAAAGTGATACAGAATTTAATGTTCTTTCCAACGATATATAACTGAACATAGCTGAGTTCAAAAAATGACTTATTTACACGAAGAAACAGGGACAGATGATTTGTGTGTGCGTGATCTTAGCGAGTGTTTAACCGTGGACATTTTAAAAAATTACTACGAGCCTGTCTTTCAATTTGAAAAGTTGAAATTTATCAGATTGATACATAATTTTACCCTCTATCCAACGATATATAGCTTGACATAGCTGAGATGAAAAACAAGAAGGAATTTATAAGAAGGAACAGGGATTGTCGATCTGCAAGTGCGAACTTAATAATTGTTTAACGGCAGACATTTTAAAAAATCGCCACGGGCCTGTCTATCATTTTGGAACGTTGAAATTTACATAGTATATATAGAGTTTAATTCTCTTTTCAACGATATCTAATTGGAAGTAATTGAGTCCAAAAACATGGAGATATTTACAGACAGAAAGAGGAACAGAAAGTGTTCGACGGCGGACATTTTAAAAAAATTACTACGGGCCTGTCTGCCATTTGCAGGAGTTGAACTTTACAAGATATATACAGAATTTAACCCTCTTTTCAACTATATATAATATATAACTTGAAGTAGCTGCGTTCGAAATCAAGGAGTTATTTACAGGAAGAACGACCATAACGTTCAATCCTGATGCGCGTTCGACAGCGGGCCTTATAAGTTTTCGCTACGGGCCTGCTTAACCCTTTCAAATCCTTTGAAACTTATAAGTCAGAGACATAATTTAACCCTCTTTCCGATACACACGTTCTCACATTCCAGTGGGAACGTATCTAAGTTATTTGTATGAGAGAGAAACCGGGAAGATCGGGGGACGAGCGAGGCACGGCTACTTTCTCAATTTCGAAACGAGAACCGGGAAGCGTCGGACGGCTTCCCATCTACAGAGAGGATGACAGTCCCCGCCACTCGGCCCCGCCTCCCCGATCAGAATGCGTACAGACGTCCTGCGCTTCGTTGAAGTCGGCGGCGTACTGGCGCCGCGTCAGGTCGATGACGAGCTTCGTGTAGATCTCCTCGGCCTCCTGTCCCTTCTTCGCGTCCATCTTGAGCGTCGCGACGCGCACCAGCTCGAGCAGCCGCTCGGCGATCAGCTCGAACACGCGCTTCGCTGCAAGCATGACCGGACCGTCGATCGGGAGCCGCGCGCGCCGTCTCCCGATTCGCCTTACCGTCGAGCTCGAGCGGCTCCGTCCTCATCCACGGCTTCGGCCTCGTCGCGCGCGCCGTCGCGACCGCCTGCTCGACGACCGGCGTCTCCTCGTCCTCGCCCTCGTCCGCTTCGGGCGCCGTCTCGTCCTTCTCGACGACGATGCACCCGAGCGCGTCGAGCAGCTGCTGCAGCGCGGACCTCAGCGCGACGATCCGCGCGCCGCACACGTCCTCGAGCCGCTTCTTCGCGCGCGCGCGCTCTTCCTGCACGCCGATCGACTCGAGCAGCTTCTTCTTCTGCTTCTTGTACTCGAACACAGCCTTCGAGTCCGGCTCCGCGTCGTACCGGAGCTGACGGCACGTGACCTCGGCGTGCTCCTTCTTGCGCAGCAGATCGGTGACGCGCTCGAGGCTCCTGTTCGCCAGCTTGACGAGCCTGCGGAGAAGTACCACTCGGCGTCCGTGAACGACTCGCGGAGGACGTCCGCGTCTCCGAGACCCGGTTCCAGGTCGACGGGACGTCGGGACGACGTCTCCGGGCGACGACGACGCGCGCGCAGGCCGAATCCGTGCAAGACACCGAGGCGCGATTCCCGCGGCCGACCGTGCCACTCACTTCTCCGTCTGCTGGTTCTGATCCTGCATCCGCGGTATGATGTCGACGTAGACGGAAACCAGACAGACATTGCTGATGTACTTCAAGACCGTGTCGAACTCAAACAGGTCGTCCTGGAGCGCGATCTCGCTCCTCGTGCTCGCCAGCTTCTTCCTGACGTTGATACTCGACAGGATATGACGTCGATCTACGACGAAATGAAAATGAGAGAGACAGAGAGAGAGAGTGTGCGTGTGTGTGGATCGAGCCGAGCACTCACGTCCTTCCGCACGAGCGTCCTCATATCCTGCGCGAGCGCCTGCACCCGGTTCAGCGACCGCTGTCGCTCCTTCATGCTCCCCATCACGTTCTTCTCGAGCGCCGCGTACTCGCGCCTCCTGTCGTCGACGTACTCGACGGCGAGCTGTCCGAGCTGCGCCGCGCGCAGTATGCACCCGCCCTGTCTCTCGCCGTCGCGCCGCAGCGCGTCGAGCACCGCGTCGAAGTACAGCGCGTCCATCTTCATGATCTCGAGCACCTTTATGAAGTTGACGCGCACCGAGCCGGCGACCTCCTTCTTCAGCAGCGTGTCCTGCAGATCGCCGAGGATGATCCGCGCGCGCACCTCGTCCGGCAGGTCGCCGAGCGTGTCGTACTTCAGCCGATCCTCGAGTTCGGCGAGCTCGAGCTGCAACGAGCGGTCCGGTCAGAGCATCGTCGCCGTCGTCTCCGCCCGTCCGGCAGTCGGTCGCGGCGCGCACCTTCCACCTAATCAGCTCGTCGGTCCATGCTTCATCCTGTAGCTCAGCAGGTCCATCTCGCGTCTCTTCACGTGGTTCATCTGCTTCATGTGCTCGACGACCCTCTGCGGACGCGAACGTCAGCGGTCAGATTCGTCGGTCCGGCGGCGATACCGACTGACCGTCGGCGGGTGCTCCTGGAACGCGCGCTTCACGTCCGGATGCTTGGCGAGCGTGTTCCTCAGCGTCTGCGCGTCGCCGCGCATCGCGTTTTCGAGCTCGCGACGCCGCCCGAGCACCTCCTTGCGCAGCCTCAGCAGGTTCTGCAGCGTATGTTAGTTCTATATAATAGGAACAAAATTTTACCGCAAATCTCGTGTTTGGTAGTTGAAAATCACTTTTATATGAAAAATATCGCTATTTGAAGCGAAAAAAACACGATTTTAGTGATAATTTCACAAAATTTACCGATAATGTATACATGATACCTGTTATTTCGATAAAAGTAAGTTAGTTCTATACAATAGTAGCAAAATTTATCGGCAAATCTCGAGTCTGGTAGTTGAAAATCACGTTATTATGAAAAATATCGCTATTTGAAGCGAAAAAACACGATTTTAGTGATAATTTCACAAAATTTACCGATAATGTTTACATATTTCGCGTTAGTTCAGTAAAAGTATAATGGGATTAAAATTTGACCGCATATCTCGAGTCTGGTAGTTGAAAATCACGTTAATATGAAAAATATCACAATTTTAAACGAAAAAAAACGGGATTTCCGTGATAATTTCCCCAAATTTACCGATAATGTATGCATATTTCGTGTTATTTCAGTAAAAGTATGTTAGTTCTACGAGGTCAGACAATTAAGTAATGCGACAAAATTCAACAATCGAGTATATTTAAAAATTAAGGTACATCGCTGCGACACCCTTCAAAGTAGTCCCCTCCCGCATCTATACACTTATTCCGGCGAGTTTTCCAGTTTTCGTAACAATTCTGGAACCCTTCTTGTGGGACCTCTCCGAGTACCCTCGTCACAGATTCTTGGATATCTTCAACGGAGTCAAAGTGTCGACCTTTGACGAATTTTTTCATATGGGGGAATAGGAAAAAGTCGCAGGGTGACATGTCCGGTGAATAGGGGGGTTGTGGTAACGTTGCGATGCCTTTAGACGCCAAAAACTGAGAGACACTGAACGCACTGTGACAGGGAGCATTGTCGTGACGCAGAACCCAAGTCTTCGCGATCTCTGGACGCACTCTGAGCACCCTTTTTCGTAATTTTTCGAGCACATTGCGGTAGAATACTTGATTTACGGTTTGTCCAGGTGGCACGAACTCTTTGTGAACCATCCCTTTGCTGTCGAAGAAGCAAATCAACATGGTTTTCACTTTGGACTTGCTCATTCTCGCCTTCTTTGGCCTCGGTGCTCCAGGGGACAGCCACTGTTGGCTTTGTCGTTTAGTTTCGTGGTCATATTGAAAGAACCAACTTTCATCACCAGTAATAACTCGATCGAGAAGAGTAGGATCACTTTCAACCTGCTCGAGACAATCTTGAGCGATGTTCATTCGGTGGGCTTTTTGCTCATTTCGTGACATGCACTACTCGCACGTTGTTATGAAACACTAAATAGCTGGCGAAGAAATGATCGTACGAGGGTGGTCAAGGTCCACAATCGAGAGAGTAGGGATCTGCTATTACGGTGGCGGAGTTACAGGTTCGCAGTGTTACAACAGGCCGAGAAAAAAAATCGGTCGCATTACTTAATTGTCTGACCTCGTATAGCTATTTCTCGCAAAAAAACGAGATTTTAGTGATAATTTCCCAAAATTTACCGATAATGTTTACATATTTCGCGTTATTTCAGTAAAAGTAAGTTAGTTCTATATAATGAGATTAAAATTTTATCGCAAATAGAGTCTGGTGGATGGAATTCTCGTTTATATGAAATCACAGTCTGGTTGTTGAAAATCACGTTTATATTTCAAGCAAAATATCCACGAAGACGTGAAGATTATGTCAAATTGACGGATCGAAACATCAATATTAATAATTTCTTTAGATATTGTCAATTTCTATCGAAATATAGCAAGAAATTACAACAAAAATGAATATTTCTATGTTAAAATTAGTTTTGCGTGTGGAAAATTACATCAGATTTCGATGTTTTAAGCTAAATATCCACTAAGTAGTGAATAATATGTAAAATTGACGGATAGAAACATCAATATTGTATAGTTTCCTTAGATATTGTCCATTTGTATCGAAATATAACAAGAAATCACAATAAAAACGAATATTTTTATGTTAAAATTAGTTTTATGAGTTGAAAATTACATCAGTTTTCACTATTTTAAGCAACATATCGACGAAGAAGTGAATAATATGTAAAATAGACGGATTGTCACAACAATATTGTAAAATTTCTTTAGATATTGTCCATTTCTATACAAATATAACAAGAAATCACAATAAAAAGGAATATTTCTATGTTAAAAGTGGTTTATGTGTTGAAAATTACATCTTTTTTGCTATTTTAAGCAAAATATCGACGAAGAAGTGAATAATATGTAACATTGACGAATAGAAACATCAATATTGTATAATTTGTTTAGATATTGTCCATTTGTATCGAAATATAACTAGAAATCACAATAAAAACGAATATTTCTATGTTAAAATTCGTTTTGTGTGTTGCAAATAACATGATTTTTCTATATTTTAAGCAAAATATCGACGAAGACGTGAATAATATATAAAATTGACGGATCGTCACATCAATATTATATAATTTCTTTAGATATTGTCCATTTGTATCGAAATATAACAAGAAATCACAATAAAAAGGAATATTTCTATGTTAACATTCGTTTCATGTGTTGAAAATTACATCAGTTTTCGATATTTTAAACAATATATCGACGAAGAAGTGAATAATATGAAAATTGACGGATCGATACATCAATATTGTATAATTTCTTTAGATATTGTCAATTTCTATCGAAATATAACAAGAAATTATAATATGAACGAATGTTTCTATGTTAAAAGTCGTTTTATGTGTTGTAAATTACATCATTTTTCGATATTTTAAGCAAAATATCGACCAAGACGTGATTAATATGTAAAATTGACTGATCGAAAGATCAATATTGTATAATTTCTTAAGATTTTATCCATTTCTATCGAAACATAACAAGATATCAAAATAACAACGAAATTTTCTATGTTAAAATACGATTTATGTGTTGAAAATGACATCAGTTTTCGCTATTTTAAGAAAAACATCGAAAAAGACCAGAATAATATGTAAAATTGACGGATCGAAACATCAATGTTGAATAGTTTCTTTAGATTTTGTCCACTTCTATCGAAATATAATCAGAAATGACAATAAAAACCTAAATTTCTGTGTTAAAATTCGTTTTATGTAGCATAGAAATATTCGTTTTTATTGTGATTTCTTGATATATTTCGATATAAATGGACAAAATCTAAAGAAATCACACAGTATTGATGTACCGATCCTTCAATTTTACATATTATTCACGTCTTCGTCGATATTTTGCTTAAAATAGCGAAAACAGATCTCATTTTCAACACATAAAATGAATTTTAACAGAGAAATTTTGGTTATAAATATTAGGTTGTGAAGAAAATAATTGTGGTAATATATATATATATATATATTACCATATATATATATATATATATATATATATATATATATATATATGAATTTCAAGGTCATAAACCGCAGTTATTTTTCTATCAACCTAATATCATTAGTTCAGCAGTTCCTGTTAATGTTTAAGTTCTCGTGCTCTGCCGCTGAGAGCAGCACGTCACTGTACCAGACCTACGTGCGTCGGCGCACAAGGTTCTGTACAGATTGATGTGGGTAGCGACGACGCTCGACGCATCGGCGTCGGCCTGTTCGCTGCTCACAAGAATACGGAGAGGTTGTCTATACTAAAATTGGAAATAAATCAGAGATTCACTATTTTTGTAACCAAGTGTTGTTCATTAAGTTTATCCCAGACACATCCATCCTTATCATAACTATTATTAATATATGATGGCATAATACACAATGCTGAAACACGAATCATACATCACGGCGAAGAATCGAGCACTTGACACGCATTCAACACCCACATTCATGTATGTGTCGTGTCTGTATTCAAAATGCACATCAATAGAGCTCGCTTTTACTTTCATTTTGCAGCAAAATCAGCCGACTTCCGACTCACATCCAGTGAGCATCTCTTCGCTATCAATCTGTCTCGAAGTGGTCGAACGGTCAATTTAAACTGACACATGTAGTTTTCTTTAAATACTGGCGGTTCGCCCTGTATGGCGAACGTTCCCGCACTTCTCTACGGATCGGTGACGGCGCCAGGTTCTCGAATACGCGACTCGGTGGAAAAGACGGTATAGCGTCTCGTTGCTGTGGGTAATAACTTTCGGCCCACACGGCTCTACGGACCCGCGACGACACCGGACATTGACTGATCGGTGGAGACGATACAGCGTCTCGCCGTTGTCGGCAGTAACGTTCCCACAGCCGCGATCAGTCTAGCCACCGTCTCAGTGTGCACAAAGTCGCGGACCATTCGATTATATTTCTGAGTCAGATAGTTCACCGCCGCGACTAGCGGATAAATAACCGCGCGCCGCAGGTGCGCCCTCACATCAACCCGAAATACAAGATTTTTTAAATGCTGTTTTACTTTAAATTTCCAAGCGTATGAATGATTCTGTCCTTCACTGCATATCATCATCGAAATATCGTCTTACGTTCGCTATAATCTTTCGCTCTCCGTTCGAATTATCCGAGTCCGTTCGTCAAAATTCAACTCTTTGTTGAGAGATGATGAGCGATGATGTTCAATACAAAGATAAAAAATAAAATCCTTTTAATATTTATTTAACAAATTGTCGTTCTCCTTTCACAGACAAAGTACTATGGAACCTGAACAGCGCACTCTCGATAACACTCTGCTCTTGTTCAAAGTATCGAAGCAGGGCAATAGAGCAAGGGTAAGAACACTGATAGAAAACACGGACGCCAGTCGCAGAGATGCGTTCGTCAACGAGACAGACGAGGACGGAAACACGCCGTTGTACTACGCAACATCTCGAGGACACGTGTCTCTCTCGAAATATTTAATAGAAGAAACAAACGTGAACCTTGCACACAAGTACGGCCCTAATGAAGACACCGTCCTACATGTGCTCGCACGTATGTCCGAAGAGCGAGACGACGTATTGGAAGTAGTGAAACTTTTATCAAGTGCGAATTTAATAAACTCGAGAAACAATCGTAACAAAACCCCGCTTCACTGTGCAGCAGAATTTGCGCCGAATTCTATATTCGAGTGTTTATTGAACGCAGAATGTGCGGATATTTTCGCCGTTGACGATCGAAACGACACGATTCTACATTCATTGCTGAAATCTCGCAACGAAGGAAAAATTCAACTTGTAAAAAAATTGGTTTCGATGGGCATCTCGATCGAAACTCGCGGCAAACACGAATTTACACCGTTCCTCGCCGAATGCAAGTTCGGTAGTCGGACATTGTGCGAGTTTCTAATCACGGAGATGCGAGTAGACATCCGTGCAGTCGACTATAAAAACCGCACGGCCCTACATAAATTGGCGCTCAGTCGAAATGGAAACACCGTCGAAATTGTAGAATTGTTGGTATCTAAGGGTCTTTCGATCGAGGCACGAGATGAAGAAGGACATACGCCATTCCTCACTGCATGCGCATTCGGTACTCGAACATTCTGCGAGTGTTTAATCGCAGAGTTGCGAGCAGACATTCACGCAGTCAGCTATAAGAACCGCACAGCTCTACACAGTGTGGCATTAAATAAAAATGAAAACGTCGTCGACATTGCGAAGATATCGATTTCCAAGGGTCTCTCGTTAGAAGCTCGTGATGTATTCGGATCGACACCGTTCCTGACCGCATGCGTATTCGGCACTCGAACGTTCTGTGAGTATTTAATCACAACATTGGGAGCAGATATTCACGCCGTCGACTATAATAATAACACGGCGTTGCGCAATTTGAAACTGAATAAGAATGAAAACATCATCGCTATCGAAAAGTTGCTGCGTTCCAAAGGAATCGATCGATGAATTGTATGCTCTGTTTCTCGTACTTTCATGATTTAAATATATATGAATAAAGAGCGCATATGTTTGTCAATTGCAAACAATTTAGAATACGCATACGAACTTGTATAGAGACTGATTGATGGAAATCAAATAATTGCAAAATATTTACATTATAGGCACGTGTTTGGCTCGAAAAGATAAAAGACGTTCAAGACAATTCAACAAAATCGAAAGCGAGTTTGTGCGTTTCTAATACTGTTATCAATCATTTGATCAGATATTGTTTCTCTTTATCGATCGAATATATTTTTTATTCCTGAATTCAACATAATAAGTCGATTATTTGTTCGAAAATAAATCTATACTTCTTTTAGAAGAAACAAGTATTAGTCACTAATTTGGATCGGACGATTTTCTGTTTAATTTTGAATATTATTTATTTATATTTTATCTTTAGTTTCTTCGTTACACACAACTCATTCCCTGTATCCAAAAACTACAACGAATTTTATTTCATACGTTCTCTCTATCTCTCTCTTACTTTATATATATATATATATATATATATATATACATATATATGTATATATATATATATATGTAAATAAATAAATAAATAATTTCTTAGGTCTCTGTATAGTTTCTGTAATATCTGTATATCTCTCTCTTTAACACTAGATTTACGGGCATTTATTATATACCTATTTTTACTGAAATCCGTGTGTCATTTTGACGGATACATTAAAATACAGTTTTTTGATAATAACAATTTTATTTTAAATCACTAAATTTTTATGTACCGAGATTAACAGTACTTTTTTACATATAAATTCTATCGATTGAAATTCTATTTTGAGTGTACATTTTCCGTACACAAACTTTTTGCACACAAGGAAAATATATTTGCATCTATTTTTTACATAATACGATTTGGCAGGACTTCAGATTGTTGTTTTGGAATTTCCTATATCCGACGACAGTTCGTAGGTAGTCTTACGATCATCTCTGTAATCCCTTTCTAATTCATCTCTGTAATCTCTCGCTAATTCTTCGGACAATTGAAAAATTTTTTTTCAATTGTCGGATAAATAGGTGTATTGTATACAGTTACACTAAAGTAGAAAGCTTGTGGATAAATTGAACTGATATATATATATATATATATATATATATATATATATATATATATATATATATATATATTCATATCATTATACCAATAAAGGTCAATATAATGTTTCAAAAAATAACATTTAATTTTTTTTTTATTTTTAAGCATGAAATCTGAAATCCGTTAAATTGGTGGGTTCCGTTAATCTAGTGTTAATCCATTATCTCTATATCTCTATTTTTCTCCCCCTCTCCTTTCTCCTTTTTTCTCTTCCTGTCTCTTTCCGTCACTGCCCTTCTCACACCCCTTTTATCTCACACACACGCGTGCACGCAAATCCATATACACTTACACATACATACATACACACACCCATATATATATATATATATATATATATATATATGTATGTATGTATGTATACTACATACATGTAAGCATTTTTTTATTGTTCTCAACTTGTATTATTGAAAGTTTAATAAAAAGTTATCGCACTTATTCAAAGATATTTATTTTGTAAAATTTCTCTATTCCTAAGAATTTATCCAATAAAATATTGAAATTATTCGCGTGCCATGCATAACAGCGGATGGTGAACACAATCTATAAACGAAAATGTCTGCTTGGCAGCGAATAGAATTTAAAATAAATTTAAATTAATTGTATGATGCATCGTTTTAAATACATAAAAAAGTATATTTGGTCACATGCTGCATAGTTTTATTAAACGGTATGTAGATGATTAAAAATATACGCTTTAAGAAGTGGCGAATGGTAATTGTCGAGCAAGTTATATTTTCACATAAGCCAGCTTCAGCTCTCTCTGAAAAGCTGACATAGACAGTTCCCATCAGTAACCAATAGACACAAACACATCCGGATCTGATAATGCCACTTAAGTTCTATGAGAAGATGGCAAAAATAGTATTTCGACAATGATCAACAGACATAAACGTCAGAGGACTGGATAACGCCGATCGAAAACCCATTTAAAGAAATGCATGTTTAGATTTAAGTAGATTTGTTATAATTACATTTATAGAGTAACGTCCATGATATTTTACAGTATACTTCATTCGTGTGTTCTTAAATAGAAGTTTCCGTTACACAAACACAAATCTAGCATTTTAAAGCAAATATCTTTCTATATATTGGATACACTTTCATCGGATGCAAGTCCGCTTTGGCGACTGGTTCTACGCCCTTCATTCGCGTATTTCCACGTTCGTCTACGTCGGATGTCGTTGTACATGATCCATTTCTCATCGTCAGTGATCAACCGATCGAGAAGAGGGTCCCTGTCGAGGCGTCCAAGCAAAGAATTCGTCGAAGAGACACGATCAGACTGTTTCTTTTTTCAGACAACGAGCGCGACAGTCACGTATCGAGCTTCAACGTGAACTCCAGCTTCTCTAAATGCCGAAATGCAGTCGATCTGTCAACGTTGGGTGTGTCGGCAACCTCTTCCGTCGAAATTCGTGAGTTATTGTCGACTAAAACGCACACGCTACATCGTCGTCGGTCTATTGAACTTCGAGGTTAAAATCACCAAATCGAATTTCAGCAAACCATTTCCTCATAGATGGAAGTGATGGTGCATCGTCCAAATAAATCTCCCGAATATTTTTCATTGGCGCGCTGACCGATACTCCTTTCCGAAACTCGTACAATGTAACGTGATGAAAGTATCTTTTGCATCTTTTAGTTGTCGATTTTCATTGTCGTTTTTCGTACACACAAATCGAATCAAAACAAATGTGTCTGCAGCTCGTATAACAGCTTCGACTGTCATCTTTCAAACTATATATAACATAGATACATTTGAATCACGAACGCCGCCATACGGCACTGTTGAAGCTAGAGTAAGATAATTGATGATAGGAGACGGTAGTTTAATGAGAACAGTAATAAAGTTTTTCTATGACTATTCTACACAACTATTTTATAACGCGAGTGTCTTCGTCGACGGCTACACAAATTTTATATATCAAAGTGACGCCACGCTAATTCGTTCTAGGGACGCCTGCGCACTGCGAGTCACACTCACCGGCACGCTTGCGCACTTTTATGTTACGCTCGCCGGTACGCTTGCGCATTATCAACACGCATCAAACTACTTCAACTGCAGGGATAACCTATCTCCGTCTCTCTCCAACTCAAGAGTGGGGGTAACTCTCCCACTCACATAGCTTGCCTACGTGCAAGTCAGAAATGTAGAGATGCTTAACTGATATGCATCTAGCCTGTACATCAGTCTCTGGTTATATTGAATAAATATTATATTTCTAATAATGAACCGAGTCTATCATTTATTTGAGAAGGTCGGAATCTTATTACCATATTGATGGCAAAAGTACCTAAACAGGCGGCGGCCTGAAGCGGGACAACTGCTGGAGATGTCGCTTCCGGTGCTCCGCCGAGATGACATGTCCGAGAACCTCGCGCCTTCTGTTCTTTCAGCGGCGTCGCTCCAGCAGGGCAGTCGGTCGGTGGGGTAATGGTGGTATCTTTGGTGCTAGCCTCCGTGTTGCGTGGCATGGGAACTGTGCCATGAAGACTTGCATCCTGGGACGCCAACGCTGTTTGTCCGGTCGTTCTTGTCGGTGGGGCTGTGGCCGGCTGCTGGGTAGGATGTTGAACGGCAGCCGGTTCCAGGACCCTCTGCTGGCGACGTCTCAACCGCGGGGAGATACTCGTCGAGGCAGCCGGCTTGGATGGTGTTTGCCGGCTGCCAATCTCTAGATGTGTGGAAACCTCTCCCTCGATGTTGGTTTCGGTCGGGGCTGCTCCCCCTGCCCGTCTCGTGGAGATCCGCCGTGTAACAATAGATTTTAACTGGTGGATCCGCTGCGGGATTGTCGGGGCAGCCGTGTCGACCGATACGGGAGAGGCTGGCGGTGAGGTTGGCGCCGGATGTTGTGGCGCCACGTCGCCGCATCTTCTTCAGACTAGGGTCCTTGAGTCCACAGCCCGAGCAGGTAAAGATGAAAACGGGCGTCCCATGAGTCTTCTTGATATGTTTCTTGTAGTCGCTGTGCGATTTGTATTTGAAAGTATTTCTTATACCCGCACAGCGAACTACTTGCCAGTGTAACTGGCACAGCTCACACGCAAACTCCTCCGGCAAAGGCACCGTAACAAATATTCTTACTTTACCGGGGGATAACGGAAGCGATGCACCACCAGTGGCCATCGTCGATTAGTGGATTTACTCAGTATAACGAAAAATAAACCACAAAACAAACAGAACACGTTAAACGAGGCCACGTAATGTTCTGGAAAATGTTCCAGAACAGACGTGACCTTTTAAAACTTTACAATAAAACCTTAAAGATTGTGCAACAGAAGGTTGCACAATCTCAGACGAACACGACGAACAACACGTTAAAATTTACGCCACGTAACAAAAAGTTACGTGGGTAATAGAAAAGAACTTAAAATGAATCTATAATATTGATCGAACCTATCGAAAAATACGACGGTTCGACCAATATTTAAGATATAAAACAAAAAATAGAAAAATAAAAATAGATGACACGAACACGTACTGAGAAATCTAGTAGTCGACGATGGCTTACCCGACTGTCCTGCTGGTCGTGGTGGAGGCGGATGACGGTGCCTCCTGGAACCGACCGTGGCTCACGCGCGAGGAAGATGGAAAATATTAAGCTGGTAAGAACAGATTAAGCAGTTTTTATTAGTAAATAATAATTTGTACAAAGTAATATATAGCACAATAGAAATGTCGCAGATCAAGTGTAGTTTTAAAATTAAATAACATAACATATTAAAAATAATTTTAAAATATTATACATAACAAAAACAAATTAAAAATTCTTGTTCTTATACAGCTGCTTCCTCGAAGAGATGTTGGGCCAGGATCAGCGCTGCCGCTGGTGGAGGCGGGGTGTTGTCCAGCGGATGATATTACCGGACCCCGGACACGTGTTCAATATAGACATCTCGCGACCAGCGGATCGTGTCGGCCACCATCAGCTTGGCCATGGTGGACAGGTATCGGTGTGCGATGCCCAGGGACGCCGCGACCTTGTCGTTCGACGAGAGCCAACCGCCGAGTGAACCGACGACGAATGCATCCACGGACACCGTGAAACCCTGCAGGGTGAGGGGTAGTTTTATTTAAGCAAAATAATATAAATATAACAATACAGAACTTAATTCAGATATATCGCAAAATCAAAGATGTAGAGAATAAAAATAAACTAATATAACATATTAAAAAGGCACTTAAAATATGGTACATAAGATTTATAAAAAACAAATTAAAATCTATGTTCTTATTCAGCTGTTTCCTCGCCAAAATTCTGTAGTTGGGCCAGGGTCGGCGCTGCCGCTGGTGGAGGCGGGGTAGTGTCCGGCGGATGGTATTGCCGGACCCCGGACACGTGTTCGATGTAGACATCTCGCGACCAGCGGATCGTGTCGGCCACCATCAGCTTGGCCATCGTGGACAGGTATCGGGGTGCGATGCCCAGGGACGCCGCGACCTTGTCGTTCGATGACAGCCAACCGACGAGCGAACCGACGACGAATGCATCCACGGACACCGTGAAACCCGGGAGGGTGAGCTGGGCAGCAAGACCGCTATACTTGGCTATTTTCTGCTGCCGAGCCCCCTCCAGGGCGTCACGGCATCCCTCAAATGGAATGCACACGTCGACGATCGTTATCCTCGGTGTCGGCCCACGCCAGTGGAGTCCGCTCCTCGCGGAAGCAGCGATTGAAAATATAAGTGATGACAACACACCCCGGGTCGAGACGCTTCAAGAAAGAATATTTAATTCCGTCTCTTCCCGGGGCGGTGTCCTTCGTCCGGGCCAACCGGCGAAGTACAGATTCCGCCGAGAATTCTTCAACGAAGGAATCCTCGGCCACGTCGCACTGCGGGCGGTTAAACGCCTGTCGAACGAGAACGGGCATCTCCACCTCCTCCCGGTCCCGTTCGGCAAACATCCCACGCAAGTGGTCCTCGACCACCGCCGTGGGCGCCTCACAGTACGGCGTGCCGTTCTCTGAACGGAGAATCTGCACCATCGCTTTTCGCTTGTTGACCCGGTACAGTTTTTGGATTTTCGCTGCCTCCACGGGGTCGAAGTTCGGTACTTCGTTTACCGGTCGCCGACGCTTCCGGCGAACAGGTCTTGCGTTTTTCAATGATATTTAACAATAATAATTTATAGGAACATTGATGATCAAAATATAAATATATATATATATATACAAGGGTATATGTATATATATATATATATATGTGTGTGTGTATGTGTATGTATGTCTGTATGTGTGTGTATGTGTGTGTGTGTGTGTGTGTATGTGTATGTGTGTATGAGTATGTGTTTGTGTGTATGTGTATGTGTGTATGTGTGATTGTGTATGTGTATGTGTATATGTGTATGTGTATGTGAATGTGTGTATGTGTGTATGTGATGTGTGTGTGTGCGTGTGTGGGCGGGTGTGCGTGCGCGTGCGCATGTGTGTGTGTGTAGGTATATATATATATATATATATATATATATATATATATATATATATATATATGTATACATTATATGCATATGCATATATATATATATATATATATATATGCATATGCATATAATGTATACATATATATATATATATATATATATATATATATTCATGGTTGGTTGTGGAATTGAAAAAGAATTTGTGAAAGTGAATTAATTACAGTGCCACAATTATTTTGTGAGATTTATTGTAGTAATCGCAATTTTATAATGCAAGTGTTTACTGTGTTGTTTTTTTCTATTTTAAATTGAGTGGCTGCTCGATACTACGTTAGACTCCCTGCAAGCTTGGATCGACTTCAGCAGAGAGACATTTCAAATCAAAGAGACCTCTTTTTATGATTCTGAGAGACTTTTTTGATATGTTTGAATTAAAGTAATGAAGGCCGGACCCGGCGGTACTGCAATACCGGGCCAACCCGCGGCGGAGGTGGAGCAAGCTCCTCTAAAAGCACTCCGCCATTTTGCAAAAATCAGTTTAATATACTGGTCCTGCAATGCAGAACGTATCAGATATTAAGCTGATAAGAACAGATAAAGTAGTTTTATTTAGTAAATAGTACAGATAAAATTATAATATAGAGCATAATAAAAAACTATCGCAGATCAAAGTGTGTACATAAAAGCAAACAAACATAACATTTTAAAAATAAATTTCAAAATGTTATTTAACAAGAAAAACAAATTAAAAAATCATTGTTCCTATTCAGCTGGTTCCTCGGCAAGGTTTTGGGCCAGGGTCGGCGCTGCCGCTGGTGGAGGCGGGGTGTTGTCCGGCGGATGATATTGCCGGACCCCGGACACGTGTTCGATGTACACATCTCGGGACCAGCGGATCGTGTCGGCCACCATCAGCTTAGCCATCGTGGACAGGTACCGGGGTGCGATGCCCAGGGACGCCGCGACCTTGTCGTTCGATGACAGCCAGCCGCCGAGCGAACCGACGACGAATGCATCCACGGACACCGTGAAACCCTGGAGGGTTAGCTGGGCAGCAAGACCGCTATACTTGGCTATTTTCTGCTGCCGAGCCCCCTCCAGGGCGTCACGGCATCCCTCGAATGGAATGCACACGTCGACGATCGTTATCCTCCTCGTCGTCTCGTCGATCCTAACGATGTCAGGACGAAGGCGACTGTCGACTCCCGGAACCTCCTTGTTGACCCTGATGGTAATGGGTCCGCCCACTTTGGCAGCACGCGACAGACGGTCCTGTACGTTGTTATGTCGGTGTTGCCATGCTGCCGAATGGACCGTACAGTGGTTAAGGACGTGCGCACAACGTCTCATTGGCGTAGCCGCATCGTCGGCACCGTTTATCCCCGTGCCCGAATCGGCGCGTGCCATTAAGTGGCACGACGTCGAGCCGAGCACGGTGGATAAAACGGTACTCACAGTGTACGGTACTCGTGTATGGGCGGGTGTGCGTGCGCGTGCGCATGTGTGTAGGTATATATATATATATATATATATATATATATATATATATATATGTATATATATATATATATGTATATATATATATATGCATATATATAAATATATATATATATACATATATTTATTTCCTTATATATATATATACATATATATATGTATATATATATATATTCATGGTTGGTTGTGGAATTGAAAAAGAATTTGTGAAAGTGAATTAATTACAGTGCCACAATTATTTTGTGAGATTTATTGTAGTAATCGCAATTTTATAATGCAAGTGTTTACTGTGTTGTTTTTTTCTATTTTAAATTGAGTGGCTGCTCGATACTACGTTAGACTCCCTGCAAGCTTGGATCGACTTCAGCAGAGAGACATTTCAAATCAAAGAGACCTCTTTTTATGATTCTGAGAGACTTTTTTGATATGTTTGAATTAAAGTAATGAAGGCCGGACCCGGCGGTACTGCAATACCGGGCCAACCCGCGGCGGAGGTGGAGCAAGCTCCTCTAAAAGCACTCCGCCATTTTGCAAAAATCAGTTTAATATACTGGTCCTGCAATGCAGAACGTATCAGATATTAAGCTGATAAGAACAGATTAAGTAGTTTATTTTTATAGAGATTATACAAAGAATATTAACATGTTTAACGTAATACTATCGCTTCAATTTAATAAATATATATTATGGATTTCTTGTATATACGTGCGCCTATGCACACATATCTATACATACATTCTGCACTTTCACGCACTCACACCCACGCTCATTTTCACATATCACTATACTTTCATAATGTTCGTATGTCCCTATCAGCCACTCTGTCGTCGTCCGCAAGATCACTGAGCACTCTGATACTGGCGCTGTCCCGTCAGGTGTTCAACGTAGATGTCCCGGCTCCACCTAATGGTGTCCGAGACCATGAGCCGCGCCATAGTTGCCGCATACCGCTGCGAGATACCCAGCAGCCTTGCGACCCTCTCGTTGCTCGAGAGCCATGCTCCCAGCGACCCGACGACGAATCCCTCTACCGCCACACGGTACCCTTTGTTGGTGAGCTCGGTTGCAATTGCGTTATATTTTTGGGTTTTTTGCAACCTTGCTACCTCAAGGGCATCTGCTGCTCCTTCGAACGGGATGCAGACGTCGACGATCCGGACCTCCTTCGTTGTCTCGTTCCGGATCACCAGGTCGGGTCTTAGCGCTCCGCTCACCCCTTTCACGGTCTTGTTGACGTCAATGGTACTGCCTCTGTCCACCTTCGACGCCCGGGCGAGCCTATTAAGGACGTCGTCGTGGCGTCTTTGCCACGCCGCTGAATGCACCTTACAGTGATTCAGCACGTGAGCCAGCGTTTCGTTCTTGTACCCACATCTGCGACACCTCTTGTCGCCGGTGCCGAAGCGTCGAGCGCCGTTCAGCGGAACGACGTCTAGCCTGGCCCGGTGGATGAATCGGTAGTCACAGAAGCGGGTATATCTTCCATTCAGGATGAAATGGTTGCTGGCTCCCGCTCTCGACGTCATCGCGAAGCTCTTCCCCTGGTCCGGCTTCTTCAATAGCCGCGCCGCGTAGTATGCCCGCACTCCCGTACGTAGTGTTCGCGTTACCTGAGCCAGTGCTGTCTCCGGGACGATGGTACGTTCCGGATCGCGTCCTGCAACGCGCACGACTAGGGACAGGTCCTGTTTCTCGGCGCACCAGTGGAAGGTGACGCCGATCTTGTTGTTGAGGCGGCGACACGCGCTGCGAGTCTGCGACCACAGGCTCGTGATGTCGCCACTTTCTCTCGCCAGTCGTCCGTCCATGGATCCGCTCAGGTAATTTGCGATCGTTGTCTCGTCCGGTGTGTTCGACCCGATCTTCTTGCCGACGACTCTTCGCAGGCTTTCCCACGCCACCTCCCTGACGGTAGTGTCCCTGCACGCCAGGAGCTTGAAGCCGTGGGTTACCCTGTTGACGTCGGCCGAGTCCGCCAGTGGTATCAGGTTCGCGCCTCCCTGGTACGATGTGATGTATAGCAGTTCCGGGGACCCTCGTTTCGGGAGGTTCATCCATTTCTTAGCGGCCGCCTTGATGGTTTTATCGGCGGCTATCAGCGGCGCCTTGGCGACGTTTGCACCGCGTAGGATGAACTCCATCCTTGACAGCAAGAACATGTTGAGGGCCTCCAGCTTCTGCCAGGGCGCTAGAAGGGACTCGTCCAGCTTCTTCACATCCTCACGGATCGCTGCGATCGATTCGTTCGGTGTCTGTGCCACTCGGTACCCGGTAGGGATACCGAGATGCTGGTACTCCTCGCCTTCGTTCAATACCACTGGGTTCCCACCCTGGATGGTGAACTGGGTGGGCTGCACTCCGCATCTCTTTTTAATGTGCAGCGAAGCGCACTTTTTCGGGTTAAATTTCAGTCCCATCCAGTCCGCTGCCTCTCCGACCCGCTCCAGTAGCAGCGCCATGGAGTCGGCTCCGTTGGCGATCAGCACCACGTCGTCCGCGTATGCCAGTGTCGAGAATTCGTGCCCGTGCATAGTGTACCCTAGCGATCCGGCCTCCTGCTGAGCCACCCTTATTAGTGGGTCGATGGCCAAGTTGAAGATGATCGGGCTGAGCGGGCATCCTTGCTTGACTCCCGCACGCATGTGGATGACGTCGCTCTCCCCCGATGTCGTGCGTACAGTGGTAGTAGTGCGGGAGTATAGTTCAGTTACCACGCTCAGTAGCTTTTTGGGGAGGTTCATCTCGCGCAGCGAACCCTCTATGTGGTCATGCGGCAGGGAGCCAAACGCGTTGGTGAGGTCAAGCCACACCAGCACCAGGTCCCTACCATCTCGCCGTGCGTCATCAATGGCCGTCTGGACTATGAAGTTATGCTCGAAGCATCCCTCACCTTCCATAAAGCCTTTCTGCACAGGCGAGATGTTGCGCGTCCCCTTCGCCCAGCAAGCGATGCGGTCGGCAACTACTGCCGCATATAACTTGGCCATCGTGTTGGCCATCGTTAGTGGCCGCCAGTTCGTCAGGTCATCCTTACGTCCTTTCTTGTGCACGAGCACCGTCCTCGTGTCCGCCCACGCTAGCGGTGTCTTTTCCTCCCGGAAGCATCGGTTGAAGATCTTCGTCAAGACACGGCAGCCCGGGTCCAATCGCTTCAGGTACGAGTATCTGACGCCATCTTTCCCTGGTGCCGTGTCCGAAGTCCTCAGCAAGCGCGCTGTGACCGTTTCAGGTGCGAAGTCTTCTTCGAGCGACGCCGTCGGTACTCCGGTCACCGTCTCGTCGTACTGCTTTGGATGCAATGTCCTCCGGACGTGATCGGGCATGGCTCGCCGTGGCCGATCATTCGCAGCGAACACGCGTCTATAGTGGTCGGTGACCACTTCGGCGCTCACCTGGCAGTACGGCGAGCAATCGGGACCCTGGAGGATCTGCGTTATCGCTTTCCTTTTGTTGACGCGGTACAGTTTTTGTAGTTTCGATGCTTCCGCGGCGTCAAACCATGGCTTTCGGCGTCGGTTGCCTCCGTTTACTGGGCGGCTGTTCGGATACGTTCTTTTGTTGCATCGCCTCCTCACCATGGTCTGCGTTGTCGGTTTTAGCGCGGCGAACTCTTCGGTAATTGCCCCCACAGTCGATTCGAACTCCTCCCAGCTGTCTGCTCTGCTCAGCTGGTCAATCCATCGACACTGGTCGTCCGTTAGACGGACGTCCATTATTGGCGGTGGGTTCGCTTGTGGTGCTGCAGCTTTGTTTCCTGAAGTGTTGGCAGCATCTTCCGTTGTGTCGACGTTGGGGGCGGGCATTGCCTCAGCACTGGTCGCGGTTTCTATGTCGTGTTCTGATATTGACTGGAATGGGTGTGATTGCTGCTGCTGTGGTGCTAATTGCGTCTGCTCTTTTGCCATGTTTTCCCGGGGATCCGGTTCGGACGGCGAGTCTGGGCACTGATCTCCAAGTATGGACGCCAGTGAGTCGTGGTGGTTACGAGTAGTAGCAGCGTCAGCAGCAGCCCGCGGGTGAGCACTTTTCATTCTCTTCTTCGCCGCGGTGTCTGTTGTCCAGGTCGGGTTTGGCAGTGGCGGTGGTGTTGGGGCCTCTGCGTCTGATGTCAACGCTTGGTTTGTCGTGGCAGTATCGGCGGCGTCAGTGTGATCGTCGTTCGTGGCGGCCGCAGGAATCCCGTCGGTGTTTAAGTTGGGCATCGCCTGTGCTGTTCCCGACACGGGTTCTATGTGCGCCTCGTCTGCGTCGTCGTTCCTCCGTATTCCCAGGCACTTAGCGGCGTGCGCTTTCAATTTCTTCAGGTTCTCCTCTTTTTTCTGGCAGCCCGCGCACACGAAGATAAGTACGGGCGGGCCGTGGACCTTTTTCAGATGTTTCTTTAGGTCGGAGTGGGTTTTGTACCTGAAGCAATTCCGTCCCGCTGTTTTTGAGCCTGCACCGCCGCAGCGCATGCACGGGAACTCCGCTGGGAACGGGTACTCTATCTCAACGATCACACTCTCCTCTCGGATGTTGTCGCCGTCGTCTACCATCGCGTCCAACGCCAGTGTGGCATGCGAAATTACCATGTGATTTCCAGACATGTTTTCCGCAGTGATTCTTGTACGCAGTAATGGATATTATCGATGAGATTTACGTGATATGCTGTTTTTTCTCAGAATCACCGACGGGTTATTTCACAGCACACTACCTGGCGATGGGCTTTCCGGTCGTTAGTGTTTATTGCAGAGTGTCATTATTGTGCGGCACTAATGACTTATACCGTTATGGTATTTCCCACTATTCAATTGATCATTAATGCCACTATTCAATTGCTCACTAATGCCACTATTCGATTGTTCACTAATGTCACTGTTCGATTGTTCACTAAGTACTTGTCCTATTGTCACTAGGCCGTATATTTCGCACTATATTTCATTTCTGTCGCAGGAAGGATGCACCTCGACGTAGATGTTATGTCGCAGGGAAAACTGGGAACCCCCACGCGCGGGGGCCGTTCCCATACATATCAAATCGGTAAGAACAGATTAAGTAATTTTTATTAAATAATAATACAAAAAAAACGAGAATACAAAACTTAATAAAATATCGCAGATCAAAGTGTAGAATACTAAAAAAAAATAAAATATCATAACATGTTAAAAGAAAACTTTAAAATGTTACACAATAATAAAAACACATTAAAAACAAGACATTGTTCCTATTCAGCTGCCTCCTCGGCTAGGTGTTGGGCCAGGGTCGGCGCTGCCGCTGGTGGAGGCTGGGTATTGTCCGGCGGATGATATTGCCGGACCCCGGACACATGTTCGATGTAAACATCTCGGGACCAGCGGATCGTGTCGGCCACCATCAGCTTAGCCATCGTGGACAGGTACCGGGGTGCGATGCCCAGGGACGCCGCGACCTTGTCGTTCGATGAAAGCCAACCGCCGAGCGAACCGACGACGAATGCATCCACAGACACCGTGAAACCCTGCAGGGTAAGCTGGGCAGCAAGACCGCTATACTTGGCTATTTTCTGCTGCCTAGCCCCCTCCAGGGCGTCACGGCATCCCTCGAATGGAATGCACACGTCGACGATCGTTATCCTCCTCGTCGTCTCGTCGATCCTCACGATGTCAGGACGAAGGCGACTGTCGACTCCCGGAACCTCCTTATTGACCCGGATGGAAATGGGTCCGCCCACTTTGGCAGCACGCGACAGACGGTTCTGTACGTTGTTATGTCGGTGCTGCCATGCAGCCGAATGGACCGTACAGTGGTTGAGGACGTGCGGCAACGTCTCATTGGCGTAGCCGCAACGTCGGCACCGTTTATCCCCGTGCCCGAATCGGCGCGTGCCATTAAGTGGCACGACGTCGAGCCGAGCGCGGTGGATAAAACGGTACTCGCAGAACCGCGTGTACTTTCCATTCAGCAGAAAGTGGTTGGAGATCGGTGTCTTTCCGGTAGTCTCGATCACCTTGCCTTGGTCGCGAAGGCCGACGAGGCGACGATGGTGATATGCTCGGACGGCCGCTCTCAACGAACGAAGTGCAAAAGCCCGCGACGCCTCCGGGACCACCACACGATCCGGCACCTGTCCAGGGCGGCCGATGACGACCGACATGTCCGCTGTGTCGTCGGACCACCGGAAGCTGACATCCAGCTTGGCTCTGAGGCGGCGGCAGGCGTTTCGAGCCTGGGTCCATAGGCTCGAAACATCCCCACCGTCACGCCCCAGAGCACCCTCCAGTGACCCGCTCAGGTACGCCGCCAGCATAGAATTGTCGGGCTCGCCTCCAATTTTCCGCCTCGCTGCACGCCGAAGGCCGGCCCAAGCCACCGTCCTGACCACTTCGTCTGGGCAGGACAGTAGGCGGAAAGCATGCACCACCCGGCTCACGTCCGCGGAGTCACCCAGTTGGAGCAAATTTGCACCCCCCTGGTACGATGTTATGTAAAGAATATCAGCGGAGGCCCTCTGCGGTAAGTTCATCCATTTCTTCGCCTTGCTTCGAATGATCTTATCGAGCTCCGTGAGGGGACCCTTTCGGATATTACACCCACGGAGCGCGAAGTCAAGACGAGAAAGGATGAACATATTTAGGGCCTCTAATTTTTGCCAGGGGGCCAGGAGGGAGTGGTGTACCCGCATAACGTCCCCCCTAATGTTGTTAATAGTTTCTAGGGGGGTCTGGGTTACGCGGAACCCAGTGGGTACACCAAGATGTTCATAATGGTCTCCCTCCTGCAGAGCTTCCAACCGGTCTCCCAGGAGACCGTAGATGGAGACGTAGATGTTATGTCGCAGGGAAAACTGGGAACCCCCACGCGCGGGGGCCGTTCCTATACATATCAAATCAGTAAGAACAGATACTACACTTTGATCTTAGCTCGAAGGAGCCGAGAAGCGATAAAGGAAAAGGATTTTCAATCGTTTTTCACACGGAACAACGTGCGGTTTTACTGCGAAAGGATCTCGCAGTCGTACGATACGATTAATCTCGTATGGGGAGAAATAGTCCGGAACCGCGAGCTAGATGGTACCGCGAGCATGTTCAGTTCCGCACTGAACGTACAGCGGAGACACAAACAGAGAGTACTCTACAGAATCAATATTTCGGAAAGGATCGGTTACAATCGGTTCCTCCTCGCAACACCGAACTTACGACGAAAAACCGCATCTTAAAAAACTGAAAAATAAACGTGATTTATTTCGAAACGGACTAAATATCTAACAAAGAATGATTAAAATCGAAAAGTATATGGGAAAAACGAAATTTAACATTTCGAAAAAGCGCGTATTTTTACATTCAATCGTCTATTGCCAAAATAATCATTCATATCATCAAATGCAAACACATGTCCATGTAGAACGTGTTATATATTTTATTTTTAAATCCAAAATGTGTTTTATATCCGTTGATGAATTGCAGGTGTATATATTAACTGAACTAATTCATTAACATGAAAACAATTTATTAAATATTTAGGATCTACATAACCGAGAACAGATCGAGTGAATATCACACACTAATGCCAGACATCTGCACGACAGTGTATCTATTAGTTTTATCTTTAAGATGACCATACCTAGCAACCCTAACAACATACTTTATCTATGCTAGCAACTAGGTAAAAAGTAACATGAGGCAGCGTTATTAACTGTTAACATGTTGTAAAAGAACATTTAAATGTTTTACTTCAACAGTATCAGTATTGAGTTCGTATCGAATCTATTCGAGAAAACAATAAGGTATCTGCGTATATAATAAGCGAAAACATATGCCTTCTACAAAACAAAAATTATCTTTGTTTTTAATCTGACTGATATTTTTTATGTGACAAGCAACTATAATATAATCAGTATTGATAAGTGACAGTTTCGACGTTACGAAATGAATGAGTGAGAATAATAATATAGAAGAGAAGAGTGCAAGTGGGAAAGAGATAGTTATAATATTTTAGAATCTGTTGCTCCTTTCACTGTAATATTTTTTGGTTACAGTCGGACGGAAATTAATAACTGAAATTAAATGTGAATAAAAAAAAAACATACTTGTATTAGTTTTTGTGATAATTATTAAAAATAAATCTTATTCATTGCTAATATTCAACATATTTTTCGTGTGATGATTACTATAATATCATTACTTGACAGCTGCACGTTGCGATTAGAATGAGTGAGAGACGTCACGGTTTGTAGAATAAAGTATTGTTTTCTCTTTATTTTGAAATTGAATTCGAACAAAATACTTAAAGAAAATTTAAATAAAAAAAAATTAGTGATACCTTCTCGTTATTATTGTCTGTATTTGTTATTTTCTCTATTGAAAGCAGACTTCATCGATTTTTTCACCGGCGGTTTATATGGTGATTTGATATCAGGTTTGTTCAGAGTTCAGTGACAAGACTAATATATCTATAACGAATGAAGAAAAAGAAATATTACGGATTTAAAATTTATATATATATATATATACAAATTTAGTATTAAATAAAATATTCGTACATATTCGCCGCAAAACAAATCAATTATATTTAATCAAAAATGTTTAATAATGATTTTTGGTTGTAGCTTTATTTCGATGGCGATGTTACCTTTAGACCTCTAAGGTATCAAAAAAAAAAAAAAAAAAACAGATACTTTTCATTAAAAAGTTTTAAGCTAATATACAAAACGTTCCTTTAAAAAAAAAGTAACGATTACAGGATACAAGAATCTAATTTTACCATTTATTTTACCGGTTCTTTTAATTTCATCGGATTGTTTTTTTTTCGAATTAATAAAGTGTTGATATGTCGAGAATTAAGTGTTGATTGTTTTATTGGACATTTTCGATTAGAAAAACAATTCGTGGGTTGTGCGGTAAAAGAGAATTCATTTCTGAAAGTGAGTATTAATAATTTTGATGTTGATGTACAGGAGAATTTCGGCGAATGAGCGACAATTAAAAAAAATATCAATAATGATTTATTGAACATTTTCGACTAGAAAAACATTTTGTGTGGTAAAAAAGAATTTTGGATTTGAATTTCTCTCTGTTATTGCTAAGATCGAATCCCAATCGAAATACATATATAAGTTATAGCTAGAGCAATCAATATTTTGATCAGGATTTTTTTTACGATACCGAAGAGTGAAAATTCAACTCTGAATATAAATTTAAATACAACTTTCAACATTTTATGAAATAAGTGTTAAAAAATCATAACCGGATTAAAAATACTTACCGACCGATCGAAACTCCGCATTGTTTTAATTCAACCGCAAAAACTCGCAAATATACACAAACACGTGCACTCTGATCGTTCGTTTTTAATATAAACTTTTATGATTAATATAGAACTGAACACTTGTTCATAAAACTTTCGATTATATTGAAAACGGGCATTCAAATACTGTTCGAATTACAGAGTAGATCCACGAACAAGAGCAAATAATTGTGTGAACGGTCGCGTCGTGCTTCTTTGTACACTGATCAGTAAGTATCTTGTGTTACACTCTGATGTTTAAAAATGGCTACCCGTTCGAGGTATGAAACGGTAACTTTTCGGATTTTCCCACATTTACTGTTAAGTGACAGTGAAACGAATATTGGTATTTGTTCATTACTGATGATTAGAAAGGTAATATTATTCTTTGAAAAGTGTCTTTTTAAGCTTGAGAATTTGAAAACGGCAACTTTACAGGTATGAAAGGACTTGTCCCTTTAAATGCCTGGCCACATGTCTATCCTATCCTTTAATTCATGCGAATAGGTTCATTGCATTTCTTTAAATACAAAATATTTCTTAAATCCATTTAAAAGATATAAATAAAAATATCATAGATAAAGTTCATATATACTCTGAAAATATTTATATCAGTGTTTAAAATTATATAGAAATGTTATTTTTTTAAAAAAAGATATTTGTTTCGAAAATTAAAAAAAATATTGTTCTTTATTTTAGTATTCTGATGATAATAAAGAATGAAATGTGCATAAGCAATAATCGAAAGTGATCAACAAACGTTTATTGAACTTTTTTGATAGAACATGTTTTTTTTTGTAATTTATGGAAGGTGAAAAAGAATTTGTTTGCAAAAATGAATTTAGACAGTGTTAGACATGTGTTCGAACGGTATTTTGATAATTTCGATAGTAATAAGATAAACTTGTTTATAAAATATTAATCTCTTCAGTTGTTTCCTGATGATTTTTTGCATTTACAACACAGAATTATGTACTGAAAAAAATGTATCAATGATTCTTTTTTAAACAATCAAAAATATTTTTTACTAGTGCACTGATGAATATGAACAATAAAAGAGCGGGATGGCCAGGGTTGCAGTACGTTTAGCATGGCTCTCAGAGGCAGTGTGACAGTATACTTATACTATATACTCTACCTCTGTAAATCATATTTTTTGTCTCTTTTTAATATTGAATTTCTTTCCTGTTGCAACAAACATGTTTATTAACGTTCTTAGATTTTTTGCTAATAACCGACCACTATCTCATTAATTATATCAACTATGACAAATAATTATTATTTGGTTTTCTTCCTGTCTTCTATCAGAATTTAATACAGAATCGTATTTGGGTATTTAATAGTGTCGTGATTTTTTAGCTAAAATAATCAATATTTTGATCGGAATGTAATTTTTTTACGATTCCGAAGAGTGAAAATTCAACTCTGAATATAAATGTAAATACAACTTTCAACATTTTATGAAATAAGTGTTAAAAAATCATAACCGGATTAAAAATACTTACCGATCGATCGAAACTCCGCATTGTTTTAATTCAACCGCAAAAACTCGCAAATATACACGAACACTTGCACTCTGATCGTTCGTTTTTAATATAAACTTTTATGAATAATATAAAACTGAACACTTCTTCATAAAACTTTCGATTATATTGAAAACGGGCATTCGAATACTGTTCGAATTACAGAGTAGATCCACGAACAAGTGCAAATAATCGTGCGAACGGGCGCGTCGTGCTTCTTTGTACACTGATCAGTAAGTATCTTGTGTTACAATCGGATGTTTAAAAATGGCTACCGATTTGAGGTATGAAACGGTAACTTTTCGGATTTTCCCACATTTACTGTCAAGTGACAAACTGTCTCTTTAAATGTTGGTCGTAAGCAGTGGCGTGACTACAATTCTTGGCGCTGACGGGCAAAAAACCAACTAACTTATTCGAAACCTGATTTAGAACTAACATGAAATAAATTTAGATGCAAATATGCATATTATTCGAATTTATGTTACGTGTTTCTCATTGTTATTGCAACCAGGATACGGTGGCGACGTTGCTCGCACTGTCTTGCAAAAATAGCAAGATTTAATAGTTCAAATAAACGCAGGTCTCATGTATTAAGAACTTACTATAAATTAATTTAATCGTGTGCATTGAAACACGTTGGGGAAATATCACGTATTACAACTTTGTCGGTGTTTCTTTCACATGTATATTGAAAATTTTAATACCGCCGTGGCGGCGCTCGACACCGGCGCCCCCGTAACATCACCGGTCAGCGTTTACGCAACAGATCATAAGCCGTGCTGCTAAAATTGACCCTTTAACGCCGCGCGGGATCATACGATCACAGAATATGTTTGTATAAAATTTGCTTCTACACACACTAGAGGTGACAATAACACAGACACTGCTTAAATTTAGAATATTAGTTCTTTGTGCATCATGGAAGCGAACACTGGCAGTTTTTTATAATCGACAGACAGTATTGTTGAGTGTTGTGTACATTTGCACTTGGCATATTGATTATCATATACAGGATAGATACTTTATCTATGCTGATGGATGTCGTTTTATATGAATAGCAACACAGTTGTCGACTGTTTGTTGTTGTAGTGTACGCGTGTGGTGGCGCAATGAATTTAAAGTGAATGTATTATCAGTATGTAAATAAATATTGTTGCGATATATAAAATGTGAATCATTATTCTTCCTCATCAATCCCAGAAAGCAATTCTAACAAGTATAAGTTTCAATTAAGGGGACCTGGTGGTTTAGAATTTTCGAAAAATCGATTTTTTTTTCGAAAGTATAGTATCTTAAAAATATACTGTTAAAATTTGATGACGAAATTCAGAGTATTTCAGGATCTATAGCCCATTAGAAGGTCAGGTAGGTAGAAGAATATATACTTGCTTGAAACTTTAAACGCGTTTATCTCGAAACTACTTTTTTTCGTCTTGCGGGGGCCAGAAAAAAAAAACTACTTGACCGATTTGTCTGAAATTTTAATATGTTATTCTGAATAGTTCTAGCTCTCGCTGGAATGAAAACTAATAATTTCCGTAAAATATTTATATTTTTTTTATTAACTAAACATTCAAAAATACTGGTCGTTTTCAAACTTGTACTTTTGACTACGCGCCATTTTGTCAAATTTTTTTTTTATTCTACTTCCTGCGATAGCTATACTTATACTAATTAAAAATTCGTCAATTGTTTTATTTCAGATCAGAGGGAGAGATAAATCATCATTCACCACGCAAATCCATTTTTTTAGAGGGAGACTTCAGCATCATTTTTCTAATTTAAAAAAAAATTTTTTTTGTCTTTATTTTCATTTTTGTGTAGTTTATTAGTAATAAAATAAGTGTAAAAAAATTTGAAAGCATTATTCATTACCCTCATATAGAAAAAAATTTTTTAAAATAGCTTAAATTTTAGGCCGCTGGACCACCGGGTCCCCTTAATTTAAATGTTAACTAATTGAATTTTATTTTTATGTACACGAAATATACACGTTAGAATTGCTATTTTATTGGTTGTCTAGTAAAATATTCAATGAATTAATTATTTGATGGTATATATTGCTAAAAAAAAAACATAGCGCGTTCATATGATCACACTAGGAGGCGTATGCGGGGTTGAAATCTGTAGTTTTGATTAAACATTGAACAAAAGACAAGTGTTCCTCGGCCGTGTTTAATAGCCAAATATAATACATTTATGGGCGGCGGCGAGAGAATCGACGAGAATATATCATATTACCGTATCGGTACTCGAGGTGAAAAGTGGCACTGGCCTCTATTCACTCGAACGACGAATGCCATCATGCGTAATGCATGGCTTCTCATGGAAAGAATCACAATATATCACAATTACAATTTCATCGTTCAATAATTGTAACGTATCGTCAAAATTTCAAAAAAATTCCGTCCGATTTCGGCCATCCGTCGTCTTTAAAATTTAGCAGGATATCTGATGATATACGTGGTGAGGGGCATTTAGTGACGGAGTCGCGTCAGAGACGTAGATGTGCCGCCACTGGTTTCTCGAAAACATTTAAAGGATGGGACAGACATGTGGCCAGCATTTAAAGGGACAAGTCCTTTCGAACCTGTTAAGTTGCCGTTTTTAAATTTCCAAGCGTAATGAGACAGTTTTCGAAGAATAACATGTGGCCATCATTTAAAGGGACAAGTCCTTTCATACCTGTAAAGTTACCATTTTTAAATTCTCAAGCTTAAAAAGACAGTTTTCGAAGAATAATATTACCTCTCTAATCATCAGTAATGAACAAATACCAATATTCGTTTCACTGTTTCGAGAAATTCAAAAGGGAAAAGATATTAAAAACGAACGATCAGAGTGCAAGTGTTCGTGTATATTTGCGAGTTTTTGCGGTTCAATTAAAACAATGCGGAGTTTCGATCGATCGGTAAGTATTTTTAATCCGGTTATGATTTTTTAACACTTATTTCATAAAATGTTGAAAGTTGTATTTAAAATTATATTCAGAGTTGAATTTTCACTCTTCGGAATCGTAAAAAAAATTACATTCCGATCAAAATATTGATTATTTTAGCTAAAAAAATCACGACACTATTAAATACCCAAATACGATTCTGTATTAAATTCTGATAGAAGACAGAAAGAAAACCAAATAATAATTATTTGTCATAGTTGATATAATTAATGAGATAGTGGTCGGTTATTAGCAAAAAATCTAAGAACGTTAATAAACATGTTTGTTGCAACAGGAAAGAAATTCAATATTAAAAAGAGGCAAAAAATATGTTTTACAGAGGTAGAGTATATGTAATTATACTGTCACACCGCCTCTGAGAGCCATGCTAAACGTACTGCAACCCTGGCCATCCCGCTCTTTTATTGTTCATATTCATCAGTGCACTAGTAAAAAATATTTTTGATTGTTTAAAAAGGAATCATTGATACATTTTTTTCAGTACATAATTCTGTGTTGTAAATGCAAAAAATCATCACGAAACAACTGAAGAGATTAATATTTTATAAACAAGTTTATCTTATTACTATCGAAATTATCAAAATACCGTTCGAACACATGTCTAACACTGTCTAAATTCATTTTTGCAAACAAATTCTTTTTCACCTTCCATAAATTACAAAAAAAAACATGTTCTATCAAAAAAGTTCAATAAACGTTTGTTGATCACTTTCGATTATTGCTTATGCACATTTCATTCTTTATTATCATCAGAATACTAAAATAAAGAACAATATTTTTTTTAATTTTCGAAACAAATATCTTTTTTTAAAAAAATAACATTTCTATATAATTTTAAACACTGATATAAATATTTTCAGAGTATATATGAACTTTATCTATGATATTTTTATTTATATCTTTTAAATGGATTTAAGAAATATTTTGTATTTAAAGAAATGCAATGAACCTATTCGCATGAATTAAAGGATAGGATAGACATGTGGCCAGGCATTTAAAGGGACAAGTCCTTTCATACCTGTAAAGTTGCCGTTTTCAAATTCTCAAGCTTAAAAAGACACTTTTCAAAGAATAATATTACCTTTCTAATCATCAGTAATGAACAAATACCAATATTCGTTTCACTGTCACTTAACAGTAAATGTGGGAAAATCCGAAAAGTTACCGTTTCATACCTCGAACGGGTAGCCATTTTTAAACATCAGAGTGTAACACAAGATACTTACTGATCAGTGTACAAAGAAGCACGACGCGACCGTTCACACAATTATTTGCTCTTGTTCGTGGATCTACTCTGTAATTCGAACAGTATTTGAATGCCCGTTTTCAATATAATCGAAAGTTTTATGAAAAAGTGTTCAGTTTTATATTAATCATAAAAGTTTATATTAAAAACGAACGATCAGAGTGCAAGCGTTTGTGTATATTTGCGAGTTTTTGCGGTTCAATTAAAACAATGCGGAGTTTCGATCGGTCGGTAAGTATTTTTAATCTGGTTATGATTTTTTAACACTTATTTCATAAATTGTTGGAAGTTGTATTTAAATTTATATTCAGAGTTGAATTTTCACTCTTCGGAATCGTAAAAAAAAATCCTGATCAAAATATTGATTGCTCTAGCTATAACTTATATATGTATTTCGATTGGGATTCGATCTTAGCAATAACAGAGAGAAATTCAAATCCAAAATTCTTTTTTACCACACAAAATGTTTTTCTAGTCGAAAATGTTCAATAAAACATAATTGATATTTTTTAATTGTCGCTCATTCGCCGAAATTCTCCTGTACATCAACATCAAAATTGTCAATACTCACTTTCAGAAATGAATTCTCTTTTACCGCACAACCCACGAATTGTTTTTCTAATCGAAAATGTCCAATAAAACAATCAACACTTAATTCTCGACATACCAACACTTTAATAAATCGAAAAAGAAAACAATCCGATGAAATTAAAAGAACCGGTAAAATAAATGGTAAAATTAGATTCTTGTATCCTGTAATCGTTACTTTTTTTTTAAAGGAACGTTTTGTATATTAGCTTAAAACTTTTTAATGAAAAGTATCTGGTATTTTTTTATACCTTAGAGGTCTAAAGGTAACATCGCCATCGAAATAAAGCTACAACCAAAAATCATTATTAAACATTTTTGATTAAATATAATTGATTTGTTTTGCGGCGAATATGTACGAATATTTTATTTAATACTAAATTTGTATATATATATATATATATATATATATATATATATATATATATATAAATTTTAAATCCGTAATATTTCTTTTTCTTCATTCGTTATAGATATATTAGTCTTGTCACTGAACTCTGAACAAACCTGATATCAAATCACCATATAAACCGCCGGTGAAAAAATCGATGAAGTCTGCTTTCAATAGAGAAAATAACAAATACAGACAATAATAACGAGAAGGTATCACTAATTTTTTTTTATTTAAATTTTCTTTAAGTATTTTGTTCGAATTCAATTTCAAAATAAAGAGAAAACAATACTTTATTCTACAAACCGTGACGTCTCTATCTCTGTTTACAAATAAGTTTGAAAAGTTTCACTGAATTTCACAAAACAAACAAATACATACCGATCCCGAATATGTAACCGGGTTTGAAATACGTCTACACTCAATTTCCCCAATTTCTGAATGTTTCTGTATCTAGTTTTTCAATTTTAATATCTTATTTGTTCAAAACTACGAAGAGTCAATGAAAAATTATATTTCTCTCTCTTCGTCACTCGGAAGACATATAAATATTAGAATCGATTCTATGTGCAATTGAAAAGAATTTGATTTTTATATTTTCATATTTTACGCCTACACTCATTGGAAGTGCCACACGTTGTCGAATATCTCGAAGAATATTTTAAAACGAAACTAAAAATTGTTTTAAGTCTTCGAGTATTTAGTTCATGAACAGATGAGTTTCTTTGAAATGTCATTGTAATTACCTGTACACCGCTTCAGAAAAATTAACATCGACAGACAGTCGCCAACGCGAGACACTAAAAATTTATTAAATATATGCTCTTTCCCTCTTTCGCTCATTTCCTACAGCATCTTCCAATTCATTTTTCGTACAGTATACAAAGCTGTTAACTATACCAATCATTGTGCGCTCTTTGTATTATTTTAGTATCTTTGTGTATAGTGTTGTCACATTTAACACACCGAAAAGTATGTTGAATATTGTAATTGTTATGACTAAATAACGATAATTGTCATAAATATAATATAACAGAAGCATACAAATTTCAAGTAATGATATTATAGTAATCATCACACGAAAAATATGTTGAATATTAGCAATGAATAAGATTTATTTTTTTTTAATAATTATCACAAAAACTAATACAAGTACGTTTTTTTTTATTCACATTTAATTTCAGTTATTAATTTCCGTCCGACTGTAACCAAAAAATATTACAGTGAAAGGAGCAACAGATTCTAAAATATTATAACTATCTCTTTCCCACTTGCACTCTTCTCTTGTATATTATTATTCTCACTCATTCATTTCTTAACGTCGTAACTGTCACTTATCAATACTGATTATATTATAGTTGCTTGTCACATAAAAAATATCAGTCAGATTAAAAACAAAGATAATTTTTGTTTTGTAGAAGACATATGTTTTCGCTTATTATATTCGCAGATACTTTATTGTTTTCTCGAATAGATTCGAGACGAACTCAATACTGATATTGTTGTAGTAAAACATTTAAATGTTCTTTTACAACATGTTAACAGTTAATAACGCTGCCTCATGTTACTTTTTACCTAGTTGCTAGCATAGATAAAGTATGTTGTTAGGGTTGCTAGCTATGGTTATCTTAAAGATAAAACTAAGATACACTGTCGTGTAGATGTTTGGCATTAGTGTGTGATATTCACTCGATCTGTTCTCGGTTATGTAGATGCTAAATATTTAATAAATTGTTTTCATGTTAATGAATTAGTTCAGTTAATATATACACCTGCAATTCATCAACGGATATAAAACACATTTTGGATTTAAAAATAAAATATATAACACGTTCTATATGGACATGTGTTTGCATTCGATGATATGAATGATTATTTTGGCAATAGACGATTGAATGTAAAAATACGCGCTTATTCGAAATGTTACATTTCGTTTTTCCCATATACTTTTCGATTTTAATCATTCTTTGTTAGATATTTAGTCCGTTTCGAAATAAATCACGTTTATTTTTCAGTTTTTTAAGATGCGGTTTTTCGTCGTAAGTTCGGTGTTGCGAGGAGGAACCGATTGTAACCGATCCTTTCCGAAATATTGATTCTCTAGAGTAGTCTCTGTTTGTGTCTCCGCTGTACGTTCAGTGCGGAACTGAACATGCTCGCGGTACCATCTAGCTCGCGGTTCCGGACTATTTCTCCCCATACGAGATTAATCGTATCGTACGACTGCGAGATCCTTTCGCAGTAAAACCGCACGTTGTTCCGTGTGAAAAACGATTGAAAATCCTTTTCCTTTATCGCTTCTCGGCTCCTTCGAGCTAAGATCAAAGTGTAGTATCTGTTCTTATCAGCTTAATCTCATCATCCTCGCGCGTGAGCCACGGTCGGATCCTGGAGGTAACAACATCCGCCTCCACCAGGACCAGCAGGACAGTCGGGCAAGCCATCGTCGGTTACTTGATTTCTCAGTACGTGTTCGTGTGTTTCATTCTCTTTCTTTTTTTTCTATTTTTCTTTTTTTTATATATCTTAAATATTGGTCGAGCCATCGTAATTTTCGATAGGTTCGATCAATATTACAGATTTGTTTTAAATTCTTTTGTATTGCCCACGTAACTCTTGTTACGTGGTGTGAATTTTAACGTGTGATTCGTCGTGTTCGTCTGAGATTGTGTAACCTTCAGTTACACAATCTCTTAGTTTTATTTGTAAAGTTTTAAAAGGTCACGTCTGCTCTAAAATTTATTTTAGAACATTACGTGGCCTCTTTTAACGTGTTCTTTTATTGTTTTGTGTTTAATTCTTCTTAATTTAAACTGAGAAATCCACTAACCGACGATGGCCACCGGTGGTGCATCGCCTCCGTTATCCCCCGGCAAAGTAAGAATATATGTTACGGTGCCTTTGCCGGAGGAATTTGCGTGTGAGCTGTGCCACTCTGTACGGAATGTAGTTCGCTGTGCGGGTATTAGAAACTCTTTCATATACAAATCGCACAGCGACTACAAGAAACACATCAAGAAGACTCACGGGACGCCTGTTTTCATCTTTACCTGCTCGGGCTGTGGACTCAAGGACCCGAGTCTGAAGAGGATGAAGATCCATCATAAGACCTGCGGCGACGTGGCGCCACAACATCCGGCGCCAACCTCACCGCCAGCCTCTCCCGTATCGGTCGTCACGGCTGCCCCGACAATCCCGCAGGGGATCCGCCACCTAAAATCTATTGATACATGGCGGATCCCCACGAGACGGGCAGGGGAAGCAGCCGCGACCGAAATCACCATCGAGGGAGAGGCTTCTACACAGCTAGCGATCGGCAGCCGGCAAACAACACCCGAGCCGGCTGCCTCGACGAGTATCGCCTCGCGGTCGAGACGTCGCCAGCAGAGGGTCCCTGAACCGGCTGCCGTTCAACATCCTACTCAGCAGCCGGCCACAGCCCCACCGACAACATCGACCGGACGAGCAGTGTTGGCGTCCCAGGAGGCGAGTCTTCGTGGCACAGCTCTTGTTTCACGCATCACGGAGGCCAGCACCGACACCACCATCACTGCCCCACCGGCCGATTG
The DNA here is from genome assembly GCA_034766995.1 of Acanthacorydalis orientalis. Taxonomy (NCBI): domain Eukaryota; kingdom Metazoa; phylum Arthropoda; class Insecta; order Megaloptera; family Corydalidae; genus Acanthacorydalis; species Acanthacorydalis orientalis. Next base: position 8,894,512 of record CM068325.1, on the reverse strand, counting down.
CCCTGCTGGAGCGACGCCGCTGGAAGATCAGGAGGCGCGAGGTTCCCGGACTAGACATCTCGGCGGAGCACCGGAAGCGGCATCTGCAGCAGGTGTCCCGCTTCAGGTCGCCGCCAGCCTTCATAACACCATCGAGGCTCCCATCCAGCTGGAGGCTGAACGCCCGGTTGGCGGGGAGCGCCATGCCGTCGCGTGCGCTGGTGATCGAGGTGGCGATCACAGTGCCCGGGCGACGTCTTCCCAAGACGACGGCGCCGACGAGAGCGTGATTGATTTTATAACACCCGCTCTCGCCGACGTCGCCGTCGCGGAACGCACGCAGGAGCCAGCCGCCGACCCGGCTGCCCGGTTGACGGACAACCAGGTTCGGTGGCTCGGTCTCCTGCGGGAGGCGGCCGATTGGGAGGACTTCGAACGGGCACTGGAGATCGTCACGCACGAGCTCGCCCGGCTGCGACCGACGCCAGTGGAAGGTCCACGGCACCGACGCTTCCCGAACGCAAGACCTGTTCGGCGGGAGCGTCGGCGTCCGGTACACGATGTACCGAACTTCGACCCCGTGGAGGCAGCGAAAATCCAAAAACTGTACCGGGTCAACAAGCGTAAGGCGATGGTGCAGATTCTCCGTTCCGAGAACGGCACGCCGTACTGCGAGGCGCCCACGGCGGTGGTCGAGGACCACTTCCGTGGGATGTTTGCCGAACGGGACCGGGAGGAGGTGGAGATGCCCGATCTCGTTCGGCAGGCGTTTAACCGCCCGCAGTGCGACGTGGCCGAGGATTCTTTCGTTGAAGAATTCTCGGCGGAATCTGTACTTCGCCGGTTGGCCCGGACGAAGGACACCGCCCCGGGAAGAGACGGAATTAAATATTCTTTCTTGAAACGTCTCGACCCGGGGTGTGTTGTACTAACATATATTTTCAATCGCTGCCTCCACGAGGAGAGGACTCCACTGGCGTGGGCCGACACCCGGACGGTGCTCGTGCACAAAAAGGGTAGCCGTGACGATTTGGACAACTGGAGGCCGCTCACGCTCGGTGGCACGATGTCCAAGTTGTATGCTGGGGTCCTGGCTGACAGGGTGGCTTCGTGGGCGAAGACAACGGGGAACATTTCGCCAGTGCAGAAAGGGTTCCTGGAGCACGAGGGGTGTTACGAACACAACTTCGTGGTCCAGAGTGCCCTTGATGACGCACGTCGTGAGGGCAGACAGATCGTGCTGGCATGGCTTGACCTTGCCAACGCGTTCGGGTCTGTTCCTCACGGCCACATACGGCGGGTGCTTTCCCTGTTGAACTTGCCCAGGAAGCTGCAGAGTGTGGTTGCCGAACTTTACTCCCGGGCTTTTACCACGGTTCGGACATCGACTGGGGAGACCCAGCCGATTCCGATCCGTGCCGGGGTAAAGCAAGGCTGCCCGCTCTCCCCCATGCTGTTCAATTTGGCCATCGAGCCTCTGGTGAGGGCGGCCCTCGGTATGTCCGGGTCGCACGGCTACCAATTATTTGATCATCATTTCTCGATCCTGGCGTACGCTGACGACGTGGTGCTCCTCGCCAAGGACCCCTCGTCCATGCAATCATTGCTGGACGAGGTGGGCGCGGCCGCCACCTGGATGGGTATCAAGTTCAACGCCTCCAAATGCGCCTCGCTTCACGTCGACTGCCGGCGCAAGAGGAAAGCGTGTGACACACGATTCACGCTCCTGGGAGACCGGTTGGAAGCTTTACAGGAGGGAGATTATTACGAACATCTTGGTGTACCCACTGGGTTCCGCGTAACCCAGACCCCCCTAGAAACTATTAACAACATTAGGGGGGACGTTATGCGGGTACACCACTCCCTCCTGGCCCCCTGGCAAAAATTAGAGGCCCTAAATATGTTCATCCTTTCTCGTCTTGACTTCGCGCTCCGTGGGTGTAATATCCGAAAGGGTCCCCTCACGGAGCTCGATAAGATCATTCGAAGCAAGGCGAAGAAATGGATGAACCTACCGCAGAGGGCCTCAGCAGATATTTTATATATAACATCTTACCAGGGGGGTGCTAACTTGCTCCAACTCGGCGACTCCGCGGACGTGAGCCGGGTGGTGCACGCTTTCCGCCTACTGTCCTGCCCAGACGAAGTGGTCAGGACAGTGGCTTGGGCCGGCCTTCGGCGTGCAGCGAGGCGGAAGATTGGAGGCGAGCCTGATAATTTCATGCTGGCGGCGTACCTGAGCGGGTCACTGGAGGGTGCTCTGGGGCGTGACGGTGGGGATGTTTCGAGTCTATGGACCCAGGCTCGAAACGCCTGCCGCCGCCTCAGAGCCAAGCTGGATGTCAGCTTCCGGTGGTCCGACGACACAGCGGACATGTCGGTCGTCATCGGCCGCCCGGGACAGGTGCCGGATCGTGTGGTGGTCCCGGAGGCGTCGCGGGCCTTTGCACTTCGCTCGTTGAGAGCCGCCGTCCGAGCATATCACCATCGTCGCCTCATCGGCCTACGTGATCAGGGCAAGGTGATCGAGACGACCGGAAAGACACCGATCTCCAACCACTTTCTGCTGAATGGAAAGTACACGCGGTTCTGTGAGTACCGTTTTATCCACCGTGCTCGGCTCGACGTCGTGCCACTTAATGGCACGCGCCGATTCGGGCACGGGGATAAACGGTGCCGACGATGCGGCTACGCCAATGAGACGTTGCCGCACGTCCTTAACCACTGTACGGTCCATTCGGCAGCATGGCAACACCGACATAACAACGTACAGGACCGTCTGTCGCGTGCTGCCAAAGTGGGCGGACCCATTACCATCAGGGTCAACAAGGAGGTTCCGGGAGTCGACAGTCGCCTTCGTCCTGACATCGTTAGGATCGACGAGACGACGAGGAGGATAACGATCGTCGACGTGTGCATTCCATTCGAGGGATGCCGTGACGCCCTGGAGGGGGCTCGGCAGCAGAAAATAGCCAAGTATAGCGGTCTTGCTGCCCAGCTAACCCTCCAGGGTTTCACGGTGTCCGTGGATGCATTCGTCGTCGGTTCGCTCGGCGGCTGGCTGTCATCGAACGACAAGGTCGCGGCGTCCCTGGGCATCGCACCCCGGTACCTGTCCACGATGGCTAAGCTGATGGTGGCCGACACGATCCGCTGGTCCCGAGATGTGTACATCGAACACGTGTCCGGGGTCCGGCAATATCATCCGCCGGACAACACCCAGCCTCCACCAGCGGCAGCGCCGACCCTGCCTCAACATCTTGCCGAACAAGCTGTATAAGAACACTGATTTTTTTTTTTTTTTAACTTGTTTTAAATGTCCTATTGGCTTTTAATGTTTGTCATTTTTAATTATCATCTACACTTTGATCTGCGACATTTTGTACTATGCTCTGTATTTCTTTTGTAACAATTATTACCTAAATAAAAATTGCTTTATCTGTTCTTATCAGCTTAATATCTGATACGTTCTGCATTGCAGGACCAGTATATTAAACTGATTTTTGCAAAATGGCGGAGTGCTTTTAGAGGAGCTTGCTCCACCTCCGCCGCGGGTTGGCCCGGTATTGCAGTACCGCCGGGTCCGGCCTTCATTACTTTAATTCAAACATATCAAAAAAGTCTCTCAGAATCATAAAAAGAGAGAAGGTCTCTTTGAACTGAAATGTCCCTCTGCTGAAGTCGATCCAAGCTTGCAGGGAGTCTCTCTCGAAAAGCCATCACCGAACAACCCTCTTTCTAACGACAGTCATTTTTTGTTATACGTATAATTTAAATAGCCATAATATATAATACAACAAAGAAATGTATAAACCAGTAAGAAATATATTTCTGAAGTTATAAAACTAAAAAAAAAAAAATAATATAAATTCTAACATAGTATCGAGCAGCCACTCAATTTAAAATAGAAAAAAACAACACAGTAAACACTTGCATTATAAAATTGCGATTACTACAAGAAATCTCACAAAATAATTGTGGCACTGTAATTAATTCACTTTCACAAATTCTTTTTCAATCTCACAACCAACCATGAATATATATATATATATATGCATATATATATATATATATACGAGTATATATACATATATATGTATATATATATATGCATTATACATATATATACATATATACATATATATACATACACACACACACACGCGCAAGCACGCACGCGCACGCACACCCGCACACACAGCGCACACACGCACACACACACACACACATCACATACACACATACACACATTCACATACACATCCACACATACACATACACATACATATACACAAACATATACACATATACACACACACATACACATACACACATACACATACACACATACACACACAAAACACACATACACATACACAAATACACATACACACATACACATACACTCATACACATACACATACACACATACATATACACATACACACACATACACATACACACACACATATATATATATACATATACCCTTATATATATATATATATATATATATATATATATATATATATATATTTATATTTATATTTTGATCATCAATGTTCCTATAAATTATTATTGTTAAATATCATTTAAAAACGCAAGACCTGTTCGCCGGGAGCGTCGGCGACCGGTAAACGATGTACCGAACTTCGACCCCGTGGAGGCAGCGAAAATCCAAAAACTGTACCGGGTCAACAAGCGAAAAGCGATGGTGCAGATTCTCCGTTCAGAGAACGGCACGCCGTACTGTGAGGCGCCCACGGCGGTGGTCGAGGACCACTTCCGTGGGATGTTTGCCGAACGGGACCGGGAGGAGGTGGAGATGCCCGTTCTCGTTCGACAGGCGTTTAACCGCCCGCAGTGCGACGTGGCCGAGGATTCCTTCGTTGAAGAATTCTCGGCGGAATCTGTACTTCGCCGGTTGGCCCGGACGAAGGACACCGCCCCGGGAAGAGACGGAATTAAATATTCTTTTTTGAAGCGTCTCGACCCGGGGTGCGTTGTCACCACTTATATTTTCAATCGCTGCTTCCGCGAGGAGCGGACTCCACTGGCGTGGGCCGACACCGAGGATAACGATCGTCGACGTGTGCATTCCATTTGAGGGATGCCGTGACGCCCTGGAGGGGGCTCGGCAGCAGAAAATAGCCAAGTATAGCGGTCTTGCTGCCCAGCTCACCCTCCAGGGTTTCACGATGTCCGTGGATGCATTCGTCGTCGGTTCGCTCGGCGATTGGCACTCATCGAACGACAAGGTCGCGGCGTCTCTGGGCATCGCACCTCGGTACCCGTCCACGATGGCTAAGCTGATGGTGGCCGACACGATCCGCTGGTCTCGTGATGTCTACATCGAACACGTGTCCGGGGTCCGGCAATACCATCCGCCGGACACTACCACGCCTCCACCAGCGGCAGCGCCGACCCTGGCCCAACTACAAAATTTTGGCGAGGAAACAGCTGAATAAGAACATAGATTTTAATTTGTTTTTTATAAATCTTATGTACCATATTTTAAGTGCCTTTTTAATATGTTATATTAGTTTATTTTTATTCTCTACATCTTTGATTTTGCGATATATCTGAATTAAGTTCTGTATTGTTATATTTATATTATTTTGCTTAAATAAAACTATCCCTCGCCCTGCAGGGTTTCACGGTGTCCGTGGATACATTCGTCGTCGTTTCACTCGGCGGTTGGCTCTCGTCGAACGACAAGGTCGCGGCGTCCCTGGGCATCGCACCCCGGTACCTGTCCACCATGGCTAAGCTGATGGTGGCCGACACGATCCGCTGGTCCCGAGATGTATATATTGAACACGTGTCCGGGGTCCGGCAATATCATCCGCCGGACAACACCCCGCCTCCACCAGCGGCAGCGCTGATCCTGGCCCAACATCTCTTCGAGGAAGCAGCTGTATAAGAACAAGGATTTTTAATTTATTTTTGTTATGTATAATATTTTAAAATTCTTTTTAATATGTTATGTTATTTAATTTTAAAACTACACTTGATCTGCGACATTTCTATTATGCTATATATTACTTTGTACAAATTATTATTTGCTAATAAAAACTGCTTAATCTGTTCTTACCAGCTTAATATTTTCCATCTTCCTCGCGCGTGAGCCACGGTCGGTTCCAGGAGGCACCGTCATCCGCCTCCACCAGGACCAGGAGCACAGTCGGGTAAGCCATCGTCGACTACTAGATTTCTCAGTACGTGTTCGTGTCATCTATTTTTATTTTTCTATTTTTTGTTCTATATCTTAAATATTGGTCGAACCGTCGTATTTTTCGATAGGTTCGATCAATATTATAGATTCATTTTAAGTTCCTTTGTATTACCCACGTAACTTTTGGTTACGTGGCGTAAATTTTAACGTGTTACTCGTTGTGTTCGTCTGAGATTGTACAACCTTCTGTTGCACAATATTTAAGGTTTTATTGTAAAGTTTTAAAAGGTCACGTCTGTTCTGGAACATTTTCTAGAACATTACGTGGCCTCTTTTAACGTGTTCTGTTTGTTTTCTGGTTTATTTTTCGTTATACTGAGTAAATCTACTAATCGACGATGGCCACCGGTGGTGCATCGCTTCCGTTATCCCCTGGCAAAGTAAGAATATGTGTTACGGTGCCTTTGCCGGAGGAGTTTGCGTGTGAGCTGTGCAAGTTACACTGGCAAGTAGTTCGCTGTGCGGGTATAAGAAATACTTTAAAATACAAATCGCACAGCGACTACAAGAAACATATCACACAACAAGACTCATGGGACGCCCGTTTTCATCTTTACCTGCTCGGGCTGTGGACTCAAGGACCCTAGTCTGAAGAAGATGAGGCGACGTGGCGTCACAACATCCGGCGCCAACCTCACCGCCAGCCTCTCCCGTATCGGTCGACACGGCTGCCCCGACAATCCCGCAGGGGATCCACCAGTTAAAATCTATTATTACACAGCGGATCCCCACGAGACGGGCAGGGGGAGCAGCCGCGACCGAAACCAACATCGAGGGAGAGGTTTCCACACATCTAGCGATTGGCAGCCGGCAAACACCATCCAAGCCGGCTGCCTCGACGAGTATCTCCCCGCGGTTGAGACGTCGCCAGCAGAGGGTCCTGGAACCGGCTGCCGTTCAACATCCTACCCAGCAGCCGGCCACAGCCCCACCGACAAGAACGACCGGACGAACAGCGTTGGCGTCCCAGGATGCTAGTCTTCATGGCACAGTTCCCATGCCACGCAACACGGAGGCTAGCACCAAAGATACCACCATTACCCCACCGACCGACTACCCTGCTGGAGCGACGCCGCTGAAAGAACAGAAGGCGCTAGGTTCTCGGACATGTCATCTCGGCGGAGCACCGGAAGCGACATATCCAGCAGTTGTCCCGCTTCAGGCCGCCGCCTGTTTAGGTACTTTTGCCATCAATATGGTAATAAGAGTCCTACCTTCTCAAATAAATGATAGACTCGGTTCATTATTAGAAATATAATATTTATTCAATATAACCAGAGACTGATGTACAGGCTAGATGCGTATCAGTTAAGCATCTCTACATTTCTGACTTGCACGTAGGCAAGCTATGTGAGTGGGAGAGTTACCCCCACTCTTGGGTTGGAGAGAGACGGAGATAGGTTATCCCTGCAGTTGAAGTAGTTTGATGCGTGTTGATAATGCGTAAGCGTACCGGCGAGCGTAACATAAAAGTGCACAGGCCTGCCGGTGAGTGACTCGCCGTGCGCAGGCGTCCCTAGAACGAATTAGCGCGGAGTCACTTTGATATATAGAATTTGTGTAGCCATCGACGAAGACACTCGCGTTATAAAATAGTTGTGTAGAATAGTCATAGAAAAATTTTATTACTGTTCTCATTAAACTACCGTCTCCCATCCTCAATTATTTTACTCTAACTTCAACAGTGCCGTATGGCGGCGCTCGTGGTTCAAATGTATTTATGTTATGTATAGTTTGAAAGATGACAGTCGCAGCTGTTATACGAGCTGCAGACACATTTGTTTTGATTCGATTTGTGTGTACGAAAAACGACAATGAAAATCGACAACTAAAAGATGCAAAAGATACTTTCATCACGTTACATTGTACGAGTTTCGAAAAGGAGTATCGGTCAGCGCGCCAATGAAAAATATTCGGGAGATTTATTTCGACGATGCACCATCACTTCCATCTATGACGAAATGGTTTGCTGAAAATCGATTTGATGATTTTAACCTCGAAGTTCAATAGACCGACGACGATGTAGTGTGTGCGTTTTAGTCGACAATAACTCACGAATTTCGACGGAAGAGGTTGCCGACACACCCAACGTTGACAGATCGACTGCATTTCGGCATTTAGAGAAGCTGGAGAAGCTGAAAAAAGAAACAGTTTGATCGTGTCTCTTCGACGAATTATTTGCTTGGACGCCTCGACAGAGAGCCTCTTCTCGATCGATTGATCACTGACGATGAGAAATAGATCATGTACAACGACATCCGACGTAGATGAACGTGGAAATAAGCGAATGAAGGGTGTAGAATCAGTCGCCAAAGCGAACTTGCATCCGATGAAAGTGTGTCCAATATATAGAAAGATATTTGCTTTAAAATGCTAGATTTGTGTTTGTGTAACGGAAACTTCTATTTAAGTACACACGAATGAAGTATACTATAAAATAACATGGACGTTACTCTATAAATGTAATTATAACAAATCTACTTAAATCTAAACATGCATTTCATTAAATGGGTTTTCGATCGGCGTTATCCAGTCCTCTGACGTTTATGTCTGTTGATCATTGTCGAAATACTATTTTTGTCATCTTCTCATAGAACTTAAGTGGCATTATCAGATCCGGATGTGTTTGTGTCTATTGATTACTGATGGGAACTGTCTATGTCAGCTTCTCAGAGAGAGCTGAAGCTGGCTTATGTGAAAATGTAACTTGCTCGACAATTACCATTCGCCACTTCTTAAAGCGTATATTTTTAATCATCTACATACCGTTTAATAAAACTATGCAGCATGTGTCCAAATATACTTTTTTATGTATTTCAAACGATGCATCATACATTAATTTAAATTTATTTTAAATTCTATTCGCTACCAAGCAGACATTTTCGTTTATAGATTGTGTTCACCAGCCGCTGTTATGCATGGCACGCGAATAATTTCAATATTTTATTGGATAGATTCTTAGGAATAGTGAAATTTTACAAAATAAATATCTCTGAATAAGTGCGATAACTTTTTATTAAACTTTCAATAATACAAGTTGAGAACAAAAAAAAAAATGCTTACATGTATGTAGTATACATACATATATATATATATATATATATATATATATATATATGGGTGTGTATGTATGTATGTGTAAGTGTATATGGATGTGCGTGCACGCGTGTGTGTGAGATAAAAGGCGTGAGAGAAGGGCAGTGACGGAAAGGGTCAGGAAGAGAAAAAAGGAGAAAGGAGAGGGGGAGAAAAATAGAGATATAGAGATAATGGATTAACACTAGATTAACGGAACCCACCAATTTAACGGATTTCAGATTTCATGCTTAAAAATAAAAAAAAAACTTAAATGTTATTTTTTGAAACATTATATTGACCTTTATTGGTATAGTGATATGAATATATATATACAAGGTCAGACAATTAAGTAATGCGACAAAATTCAAAAATCGAGTATATTTAAAAATTAAGGTACATCGCTGCGATCCCCTTCAAAGTAGTCCCCTCCCGCATCTATACACTTATTCCAGCGAGTTTTCCAGTTTTCGTAACAATTCTGGAACACTTCTTGTAAGACCTCTCCGAGTACCCTCGTCACAGATTCTTGGATATCTTCAACGGAGTCAAAATGTCGACCTTTGACGAATTTTTTCATATGGAGGAATAGGAAAAAGTCGCAGGGTGACATGTCCGGTGAATAGGGCGGTTGTGGTAACGTTGCGATGCCTTTAGACGCCAAAAACTGAGAGACACTGAACGCACTGTGACAGGGAGCATTGTCGTGATGCAGAACCCAAGTCTTCGCGATCTCTGGACGCACTCTGAGCACCCTTTTTCGTAATTTTTCGAGCACATTGCGGTAGAATACTTGATTTACGGTTTGTCCAGGTGGTACGAACTCTTTGTGAACCACCCCTGCTGCGCATTCGCGTCGGTTCGCACTTGAATTGGCCTTCCGCTCCGCGCCTCGTCTTTGACGCTCGCACGGCCTCTTTTAAAATCGGCATGCCACCTAAGCACCTGACTACGACTCAGGGCATCACTACCATACACTTTAAGCACTTTTTCATAAGTTTCTGTCGCGGTTTCGCCGAGTTTTGCACAACATTTTATCGCGCACCGTTGCTCTCTGATCCATTTTCGTGACATGCACTACTCGCGCGTTGTTACAAAACACTAAATAGCTGGCGAAGAAATAATCGTACGAGGGTGGTCAAGGTCTCAATCGAGAGAGTAGGGATCTGCTATTACGGTGGCGGAGTTACAGGTTCGCAGTGTTACCACAGGCCGAGAAAAAAAATCGGTCGCATTACTTAATTGTCTGACCTTGTATATATATATATATATATCAGTTCAATTTATCCACTAGCTTTCTACTTTCGTGTAACTGTATACAATACACCTATTTATCCGACAATTAAAAAAAAATTTTCAATTTTCTTAAGAATTAGGGAGAGATTACAGAGATGAATTAGAAAGGAATTACAGAGATGATCGTAAGACTACCGACAAACAGTTATCGGATATAGGAAATTCCAAAATAACAATCTGAAGTCCTGCCAAACCGGATTTTGTAAAAAATAGATGAAAATATATTTTCCTTGTGTGCAAAAAGTTTGTGTACGGAAAATGTACCCTCAAAATAGAATTTATGTCTAAAAAAGTATTGTTAATCTCGGATAATAAAAATGTACTGATATAAAATAAAATTAATTGTTATTATCAAAAAACTGTATTTTAATGTATCCGTCAAAATAACGGAGACGGATTTCAATAAAAATAGGTATATAATAAATGCCCGTGAATCTAGTGTTAAAGAGAGACATACAGATATTACAGAAACTATACAGAGACCTAAGAAATTATTTATTTATTTATTTATATATATATATATATATATACATATATATGTATATATATATATATAAAGTAAGAGAGAGATATAGAGAACGTATGAAATAAAATTCGTTGTAGTTTTTGGATACAGGGAATGAGTTGTGTGTAACGAAGAAACTAAAGATAAAATATAAATAAATAATATTCAGAATTAAACAGAAAATCGATTCGATCCAATTAGTGACTAATACTTGTTTCTTCTAAAAGAAGTATAGATTTATTTTCGAACAAATAATCGACTTATTATGTTGAATTCAGGAATAAAAAATATATTCGATCGATAAAGAGAAACAATATCTGATCAAATGATTGATAACAATATTAGAAACGCACAAACTCGCTTTCGATTTTGTTGAATTGTCTTGAACGTCTTTTATCTTTTCGAGCCAAACACGTGCATATAATGTAAATATTTGGCAATCATTTGATTTCCATCAATCAGTCTCTATACAAGTTCGTATGCGCATTCTAAATTGTTTGCAATTGACAAACATATGCGCTCTTTATTCATATATATTTAAATCATGAAAGTACGAGAAACAGAGCATACAATTCATCGATCAACTCCTTTCGAACGCAGCAACTTTTCGATAGCAATGATGTTTTCATTCTTATTCAGTTTCAAATTGCGCAACGCCGTGTTATTTTATAGTCGACGGCGGGAATATCTGCTCCCAATGTTGTGATTAAATACTCACAGAACGTTCGAGTGCCGAATACGCATGCGGCCAGGAACGGTGTCGATCCGAATACATCACGAGCTTCTAACGAGAGACGCTTGGAAATCAATATCTTCGCAATATCGACGACGTTTTCATTTTTATTTAATGCCACACTGTGTAGAGCTGTGCTGCTCTTCTAGCTGACTGCGCGAATGTCTGCTCGCAACTCTGCGATTAAACACTCGCAGAATGTTCGAGTGCCGAATGCACATGCAGTGAGGAATGGCGTATGTCCTTCTTCATCTCGCGCCTCGATCGAAAGACCCTTAGATACCAACAATTCTACAATTTCGACGGTGTTTCCATTTCGACTGAGCGCCAATTTATGTAGGGCCGTGCGGTTTTTATAGTCGACTGCACGGATGTCTACTCGCATCTCCGTGATTAGAAACTCGCACAATGTCCGACTGCCGAACATGCATGCGGCGAGGAACGGTGTAAATTCGTGTTTGCCGCGAGTTTCGATCGAGATGCCCATCGAAACCAATTTTCTCACAAGTTGAATTTTTCCTTCGTTGCGAGATTTCAGCAATGAATGTAGAATCGTGTCGTTTCGATCGTCAACGGCGAAAATATCCGCACATTCTGCGTTCAATAAACACTCGAATGTAGAATTCGGCGCAAATTCTGCTGCACAGTGAAGCGGGGTGTTTGTTACGATTGTTTCTCGAGTTTATTAAATTCGCACTTGATAAAAGTTTCACTACTTCCAATACGTCGTCTCGCTCTTCGGACATACGTGCGAGCACATGTAGGACGGTGTCTTCATTAGGGCCGTACTTGTGTGCGAGGTTCACGTTTGTTTCTTCTATTAAATATTTCGAGAGAGACACGTGTCCTCGAGATGTTGCATAGTACAACGGCGTGTTTCCGTCCTCGTCTGTCTCGTTGACGAACGCATCTCTGCGACTGGCGTCCGTGTTTTCTATCAGTGTTCTTACCCTTGCTCTATTGCCCTGCTTCGATGCTTTGAACAAGAGCAGAGTGTTATCGAGAGTGCGCTGTTCAGGTTCCATAGTACTTTGTCTGTGAAAGGAGAACGACAATTTGTTAAATAAATATTAAAAGGATTTTATTTTTTATCTTTGTATTGAACATCATCGCTCATCATCTCTCAACAAAGCGTTGAATTTTGACGAACGGACTCGGATAATTCGAACGGAGAGCGAAAGATTATAGCGAACGTAAGACGATATTTCGATGATGATATGCAGTGAAGGACAGAATCATTCATACGCTTGGAAATTTAAAGTAAAACAGCATTTAAAAAATCTTGTATTTCGGGTTGATGTGAGGGCGCACCTGCGGCGCGCGGTTATTTATCCGCTAGTCGCGGCGGTGAACTATCTGACTCCGAAAGATAATCGAATGGTCCGCGACTTTGTACACACTGAGACGGTGGCTAGACTGATCGCGGCTGTGCGAACGTTACTGTCGACAACGGCGAGACGCTGTATCGTCTTCACCGATCAGTCAATGTCCGGTGTCGTCGCGGGTCCGTAGAGCCGTGTGGGCCGAAAGTTATTACCCACAGCAACGAGACGCTATACCGTCTTTTCCACCAAGTCGCGTATTCGAGAACCTGGCGCCGTCACCGATCCGTAGAGAAGTGCGGGAACGTTCGCCATACAGGACGAACCGCCAGTATTTAAAGAAAACTACATGTGTTAGTTTAAATTGAACGTTCGACCACTTCGAGACAGATTGATAGCGAAGAGATGCTCACTGGATGTGAGTCGGAAGTCGGCTGATTTTGCTGCAAAATGAAAGTAAAAGCGAGCTCTATTGATGTGCATTTTGAATACAGACACGACACATACATGAATGTGGGTGTTGAATGCGTGTCAAGTGCTCGATTCTTCACCGTGGTGTATGATTCGTGTTTCAGCATTGTGTATTATGCCATCATATATTAATAATAGTTATATTCATGATGATCTGTTTGTACCGAATATCAAGTCACTAATGCATCGATAAAACATCCGCTAAATAAAACAAAACACACATAACAACATATACGAGTGTGGTCTTAGAAGTATCCGGCCTGACCTACAGATGGCGGTAGTTGTTTGAAAAATATCACTGTATTAGAAAGTACACAATCTATAAAGCATATGTTTCAAGTTCTAGGATGCCACGTTGTTTAGTATTTGTTTGGCAGCCATCAATAGTGAACGTTTTCAGTGAATTTGTGAAAATGGAGAAAATTGGTCATCGTTACGTGACACAATACTTTTATTTGAAAGGCTTCAGCCCGACCAATATAAAAGCTGAACTGCATTCTGCTCTGGGTGAGTCTGCTCCTTCGTCTACAACAGTGAAATATCGGGTAGCAGAGTTTAAACGAGGCCGTTCGAGCTGCCGAGACGAGCATCGCAGTGGTCGACCAAATGAGGTGATGACTCCAGAAATGGTGAAGAAAATCCACAAAGCGGTACTGGATGATCGTCGACTGAAAGTGCTCGAGCCAGCAGACATAGTAGGCATTTCGAAAAGTGCGGTACATCGCATATTATCTGAAAATTTGGACATGAGAGAGCTGTGCGCAAGACGGGTGCCGCGGTTTGCTCACACTCGAGCGAAAACAGTGTCGTGAAGATGATGTCGTGATAACCATGGATGAAACATGGATCCGTCACCTCACACCCGAGACAAAAGAACAATCAAAACAATGGACTGGAAAGGGAGAACCGGCTCCAAAGAAGGCGAAGAACGTTTCATCTGCAGGCTAGGTCATGGCGTCGGTTTTTCGGGATGCGCGTGGGATAATTTTCATTGACTATCTTGAAAAAGGAAAAACTAACAACGGCGAGTATTATGCGAACTTATTGCAACGTTTGAGCGAAGAAATCGAGCGAAAACGGCCGCATTCGGCTAAAAAGAAAGTGTTGTTTCATCAAGACAATGCACCAGCTCACAAGTCCGTCATTGTAATGGCCAAAATTAATGAATTAAGGTTTGAATTACTACCTCATGCACCCTATTCGCCAGATTTAGCCCCCTCGGATTATTTTCTGTTCCCAAACTTAAAAAAAATGGCTCAGTGGTCAAAGATTTCCCAACGATGAAGAAGTGATGTCGGCAGTTGATGGGTATTTTGAGGAGCAAGACAGTTCTTATTATAAAAAGGGTATCGAACTCATTGAACATCGCTCGGAAAATTCTATAGAGCTGAAAGGAGATTATGTTGAAAAATAAATATATTTTTTTCCAAAATTTTTGTGTTTTCTTTGTTGGGTCGGGTACTTCCGGGACCACCCTCGTATAATAAAGTGAAATTAATGTCGTATCTGAATTGAAATATTTGTTATCAATTTTATGAATCATGCATTTGATTAAAAAATCATACAACATAAATTATTATATCTGCAAAATAAATAAGTTAAAATGTGAATATTCTTACGATAAATGTATATATATATATATATATGTATACATTTATCGTAAGAATATTCACATTTTGAATTACTTATTTTGCAGATATGATAATTATATTTATTCAGTTCTAAGAAATTTATCACCAAGTATTATTCACTTGTTGATAAATTTTGACTACTCTCAAGTGCATGATTATTAAAAATGATCACAAATATTCCAATTTAGATATGAATTTAATTTCACTGTAATATATTTTCTATATATATATATATATATATATACATATTTATATATATATATATATATGTATATATATATATATATATGTATGTATGTATATTAAATTTGTTTTTGATTGAGAGTCAATTATTATACTTACAGCTCAACACTGGTTCCAAACATGTCGTAATGGAAACGAAAGCCTCTATGATGAGGAGGATCGTGGACGTCCTTCAGCTATTAGACAGTAATGATTTAAGAACCATTATTAAAGCAGATCGACTTTAAACAACTCGAAAGGTGGTAGAAGATCTCACTCTTGTTCTACAAACCGTTGTTCGACATTTGATCCTAATTGGAAAAACAAAAAAGCTGGATGAATGGGCGCCGTATGAACTAAACGAACATCAAGAAATTCGCCGGTACGAAGTCTGCTCTGCGCTACTTTTGAGAAAAAAAATGATCCCTTTCTTGATCGCATTGTCACATGTGATTAAAAGTGTATTCTCTACAACAATCTGGATAGTTCAGCACAGTGGCTGGACCGAGGAGAAGCACCGAAACAGTTTCCTAAACCGTAGCTTAATGAAAGAAATATTACGGTCACTGTTTGATGGTCGGCAAGTGGAATTATTCACCACAACATCATAAATCCTGGCGGAACTATAATAGCAGAAAAATATTGTCAGGAAATTGAAAAAATAGATGAGAATTTGCATTGTTTACGACCAGCGTTAGTCGATCGAAGAGGACCAATTATTATGTCGTTAAAAAACGTAAATGGACTCGGTAATGAAACCTCACATCATCCATCTGATTCTCCGGAACTGTCTCCGACAGATTATCATTTTTTTAAACATTCGAGTCATTTGCTACGAGAGAACGTTTTCAAATATCAAACATCAGCTCGAAGCGCTTTCGATGAATTCGTTAATTCCAGGACTCCAGAATTCTATCTTGTAGGAATAAACAAACTTGTTCGGGATTCTAAGAATCCCGAAAGGCCTAAGACTGGTCTATTCCCATCCCTGCCGGTCGGGCCGTGTGCCACACATTGTCGGATGCCAGAGGAAAGTGAAGTTGGTTAGAAGTCCAGTGAATCACTGAACCGCGCGGCAGACGGAGCATACACATTTCATTCCATTGTTAATTCCTTGTTTTACCTTTAGCATCACATGTGCGGCAGAATATAGTGATTTTAATTAACTCCAGTTATCATTTCCTTATTCGCGTACAACTGTGGTCTGCCGAATTGGATCACAGAAAAAAGCGCGAACGAAACATATTTCCAGACGGGAGAATTGTGTACAGGACAAGGTTTTTTAGTTTGATTAATAAATATATATTTTAACTGATTTTTGCTTCTTTATGATCTATATGTAAAAAACGCAATTATTTTTGCACCAACCTGATTAATTGACCAGAATTTATCTGTGACGTCGCCATCTCATATAATATAACTGAACTCAGTCACAAAGTATATTTAGGATGTACATGCTGATCAGTTGTTGGTTGTTATAAACCATGTTAAGTATCAATTTGTTATTGAATTCAGGACGTCACATCATCGTCATATTGCCTGCAGCAAATTAACCAAACTAATTGGTTTTTCTGTTCATGTTTGTGACAGGTTGCTTGACCGTAGTGATACTTCTTTGCTTTTTAATTCCGGTAACGTAGGATATGGAAACTCCTAGACCAATGTTCTTAATAACGATCTAATTTCTTCTATTAACAACTTAAATGCATTTTTTTCCAACTAAACCATTTTTTATTGCCAAATATTGGGTAAGTGCAAAAGTTTCCATGAGCTTCTTGATTGAAAAATAGACTAAGTAATTTTATTAAAATAAAATCATTCATTCTACCAAATAATTGTCATTGTTTTCTACAATTTTTTGCTGATATTCTGGCAGCAAATATGTCCCACAATGTTATACATGGTTCTATAGAAATCTTCGATCAGACGAAACAAAAGACGATAATACTGACGCAACTGATGATGACCATAATGAATAACAATAAAAAGTACTATTAAGATATATTGTATTGCATAATATAATTTAAATATATTGTAAATTTATTTTCGATTTAAGAAATAAATATTTTCTGACAAGACGTTTTTATTAATTTCACTAAAATATATTTTTACCAGAAACAATTCTTTCGTGCAAAATGTAGGTAAGTCTCGGACATTTTTAATAATATTTGCTATATGAGCCGTTCACGGCACAAATCGATCAACTACACTTTTTTAATTTTTTCAAATTTAAGCTTCAGATTACTTGATTCCGTCTCTACTTTTTATAGCTATAACAGATCTCCCTAATAGTAAGTATTGACATCAATTAATGGCTATTTTATTTGGCCATTGAATAATTAATAATTTATATCAGAAGCCAACCTGATCAACTCCGTAGTCTAAATGTAAATTTCAATCGTTGCAATTATTCAAATGCAGCAGCGAGTGCTCAACGGTAACGGTTAATTGGTTAGGAGTGTTTACTCAAAAATAAAGTAAAATATATTAGTAAGTTGCAGTCTGATTGCCGCAGACTCAAGTCTTGTTGATAACCTACGCAGTCAAGTCATGTTACAGGGTTTCCAGTAAATTGGCTTAAAATGCATTGGATAAAATTAGAAATGTCCAAACCGCACCTCATACGATTCATATATGACTTTAACGAAGATTCAGAATTTAATACCGTTAGTATAGGAAAATCTGGAGCAGGTAGACGACTAGGTCTGAAAAATGTGGACCAGCCTTTGTTATGTCCTATAGGAAGAACTGTTACAACGGAAAAGTGGAAAGACACGACGGATCTGGTCAAATTCATTCCTTCGGTTAAACATGATTACTATAAAAACTCAAGAACGAATCGAAACGATGGGACCTCGCATACAGCTGACGTTTTTTTTTTTTTTGAAGCCAAAGTTTGGGCAAGATCTTGCCGTGTGGTGATAACGAATGAGAACCCTGAGCGTCGCTGCAGTGCCGTGAGCCATAGAAGACCCGAAAAACAGTAGATATCCTCGGATGTAACGAACGCCATGAGTTGGGTACAATATAGAAATTGTTACTCATCGCTTGTGGTCAAAATTTGGGAAAAATTTCAAAAGACCCAGATGCCGTGATAAAATACCCACCCCACCCCCAAAAAGAGTGAACAGAGAAAAGACGGCAGGGAAGGAGGATGGATCAAAGAGGAGAGATAAACGAAGCATAGAGATATAAACACAAAACACAATAGTCAAACCGAGTCCGAGTCGTAGGTCAGTCGAGAGTCCTGTGACGACACATCGTTATGAAAATTTACCATCGCTCTTGGTGCGAGAATGCCGTCAAGTAAAATAGAACGGCTGCACGAACCTGTTCTTACGTCTGTGCTTGGCGACATGGTTGGCACCCGGCAGAAACTCATGTGGTCGAGGCCGTTCGATGAGTCGATCAGCAAGCGGCTTGTTCTTATAAAAGTTCAAGCTTAGATTTTCAGTGAACTGTGCAACCGTTTCTACGTTGGCGTCGATGTGAAGTTGTGCCGTAGGAAACCAGCGTTGCCGGTTGAGCGCCATCTTCAGTGCCTTGTTTTGCACTCGCTGGAGCAGCGCCAGGTTACGCGGTGACGTGTTCCGCCGTCACGACGGGAGCAGCATACGTAATGATGGGTCGTATGGCCATCTTGCACAGCGCGATTTTATTGGCAGTGTCCAGTCCACTGTAGTTGATCAGCACGCTGTGCAATCGACGCATGGCTCCGTGCGCTGTCCGGCGCGCGATCTGTGTGTTGGCGTTGAAATTTAGTTTCCGATCCAGATGCACGCCGAGGTATCTCGAGGTCCGCCGAAGATCCTTCCACGTAACCGCCACCCCGTCGACATGGAGTGACGGTAGCTGCACCGTCTCCCTCCTCCTCGAGAACACTATAGCTTCGGTCTTGTCCTCGTTGATCTTCAACCGCCGTCTGCGGAACTGGTCGGCTATAGCGTCTAGCGAGGCTTGGATGAAGATGGCCGTATAGTCAGCGAATAGTGCCAGTTCGACACCTTTAGTGCTCGGTATGTCGTTAATAAAATAAATAAACAGAACTGGACCCAGTGTCGATCCGTGCGGAACGCCGGCGGCGATCTGCTTGACGGACGACAGTGCACCGTAGACGTCGACCTGAAACGTTCGCTGGCATATGTGGTGGTCCATCAGACGGACTAGGTAGTCGGGCACCTTGTATCCGATGAGTTTGAACGCTAGTCCGTCGTGCCGGACAGTGTCGAACGCCTCGAGGATGTCAAGCAGAACCATACCCGTGTAGTTCCTGCCGAATCTGCCAGTGATGGTCTCTACGATCCTGACCAGCTGGAGAGCCGTCGAGTGCTTACGCCTGAAACCGAACTGTTCAGGCCTGATGGTGTTGTCGACCGCCTCGTGGTCGCGGACGCGTCGCGGCACGACGTTCTCCAGCACCTTGTTGGCAATGGACAAGAAGCTGATGGGCCGATAGCTGGCCGCCTCATCGCCTCGTTTGCCAATCTTGCGTAAGGCCAGGATCTTGGCGTGAGTCCATGTCGAGGGGAAGTGATGTAATCTCAGCGCCGCGTTACAAATGTTCGTGAGCGCCACTAGTCCCTCAGTCGGCGGCCGGCGCAGCACTCTGCACTGGATACCGTCATCGCCGGCGGCCTTGTCGGCCTCCGTGCCCTTAATGATCGACATGAACTCCCGGAGCGACGTCCAGACTACGCTCTCGGTATCGGGGCTAGGTGACGATCGCCAGGCCTCAATGGCTTCCTCGACCGTAATGGTGGTGGCCGGGTCGGTCGCTATCTGCTCGGTAACGCGATGGACGCTCTCGACAGGAGTTCAGCTTTACCGGCGTCGTTCGATACGAACACGTTCGGAGTGACGGTCTTCAGAGGCGGGAGGATCTCCTTTCCGGAGCGCTCGATCCTTCCGACCGGTCCCCAGACGTCCTTCCCTCTCTCCGACATCTGGGCCAGTCTGTTCCTCCATTGATCGTTCCTGATTTTGTTCACCTCTTTGTGATCTTCTCAGAGAGACGATTTCGGATCAGCCGGTACTCGTCCCTCCGGGTCCTCTGCCAGAGCCTACGCGCCATGTTCCTGGTGGCGATCATGTCCCTGTTGTCCGACGTGAGCGGCACGCATACAGCTGACGAAGAAGACATCATTTATATTCGATCAATCGACGACAAATAATATATCGTAACAGAACAGTTATTATTCATTCTTACGGAAAATTTTTAAGAAGAAATCTATGATAAATAACTTTTTCTGTAATAAGGAAAATAATAATTTGAACACGGAGTCTTAACGTTATTAAATTTTTTCACTTGCCAAATCGATTAACTCCCCTATTCACACAAAAAATGCGAAACTAGCGGCGATTACTCTAAGGCTATTTTATCTGATTCGTTTTAAATAGAGTTTCGTAAGAGTTACATCTGCATTTATGCATTCTACAATGTTTATTTAGATTTATTTTGTAGAGGGAATTTTTCTAAAAAGACAGTGTACATTATTTCATCACAATTCTTCACTTTTTGTTTCATGGAGTTAATTGATTCGTCCTGTGAGCGGGTCATGTATTTAGTATTTTCAACTAGTCTTATGAAAAATATATTACTGACTGTTTACTACGTTAATCGTAGCGAGAAATCAATTAAAAATTTCGAAGAGAAAATTCATAAAATGTTTTTTTTCCTGATTTATCTCACGAGTAGCAAGTTTGGGGTTACATCCTTTCTGCAGCAGTGTCTTCAATTATCAAACATAAATAAGACGATATTCTCACGCATTCGTTAAAAAATATCGTAACGGTTTCTATTTACTCTACATGCAGAATAAATAGCTTTGATACAATTTTTAATGAAAAATTAAGGAAATTTCAAGTGAGAAATACTGCGCACTTTGATATCGCTTTAAATTCAATAATCATTTTTTGATATGTACAAGTAGTGTATGTGGATTAGTATATAGGTGTTTCGACTATCTTTTGGACAACATCCTTATCTTCATAAATTTACTATCGAAAATATATAGACTTCTGTCTTTTTCTAAGGCGTGGCACATCATATCAAATGTTTGAGAGTCATTCGGGACGTTATTACTTATTTTTATATTTGTTTCTGAGGCTGGACTAATGAAAAGAGTATCTACTGAAATTATCCGTCTCTCAACATTCGTTTTGAATCAGCACCCGCGCACACCGAGAGCGTTAATTCGATCACCGTCAAACATTTCTAACGATCCGAACAGATAAGATTGGAAGTACTTGAATCTGTTCGATGCATATTTATCGCGGCCGTGCCAAGTAAGATAAAAACCAGCAGGTACATAGAATGAAAATCATTTATTATCTAAATCGATACATAAATAGAATACCATTTCACAGTGAATAATTTCTGTTCGGTTCGGTTTCATTTCAAGTGATTCATTTATTTTATTTCATTTTTTTGAAGACATATTAATCTTCAGAAATTGAATAATTGCGGCGGCTTGAGCAAATCTACAAGTTGAAAAAGTTCTCGTGATTTTTTTTTACATACATCTAAGTAAAGATCTTGTGATTTACAATCATCGCTTCGACTTTTTAACCTTTTAACGATTTATCTATCATTCTGTTCCCATTTGTGTGTTTTTTTTTTACAATTCGCAGTGAATTTTTGCAAATCACTTATCATTTTTGGTGTGTTTTCCGTCTCCTATTAAACAAGTAAGTAAGTATTGGTCCTATCAGCTATGAAGTAAATACTTAACACTGAAGCACTTAAACACTCTTTTATGATTTTTTAGAGTTCAAATATTCTCACATTCGAATATTCGAAGATAATAATCAGCCGTTCGTTTCGTCTTTGAAGTTTTCCCGTTGATTCGCAGCAGATTTTTTTTTCAATCTCGTCAGGTAAGTACTTTTATCTCGTTTTAATAATAAAAGATTTATATATGCTGATCTGCTTTTCTCAATACACGTAATCGAACATAGGGAAACAGGTATTCTTAACACTGTCAATTAACACGGCTCGATTCTTATTGATGCGTGGCAGATATATAGTGATCGTTGGAACTCAAATGGCTAAAATATGATTGTTTAAAACCAATTATATAAAACATAATCGTTAAGCTTTCGTAATTTATTTAAAAAAGGAAATAGCGACAATCGTATATTGTGTTTCGCTCGCACTTGTGTTGTTAAATGAACCGAAAATCATGTCCACTAAATGCAAGTGAATAGAATAACGATATTCTTGATCGAACCGATTTAATTATAATGTATAAATCCAATCGAGAATATAGTCATTTCTAGCGCCCACAGTGATGATAGTTAACGTAGAATGCAATTTATATTTAAAAAGTAACGATTTTTCGTAAAATACGAGAGTGTTTTTCGTTTCTCCCGATCTGTTTCCTCATGGTTAGAGTTTTTAATAAATAATCAGATTATTTTGTTTTTTAATACCTATTTTTCAGCTTGAATTTAGTTTTTTTCTGTAGTTTTCAAAGTGATTTTTATTTTTATGGTGGGATATTTGGATGTTTGAGTGTATTTTATACGTTGTGAAAAAATAACTACAGCAAGATGTAAATTTAAAATTTACTTGATAATTATTTTTCCTTTTTTCCCTTGTATGATTTTTTTGTGTCTGCAAGCTGAACATCTAGCAGATATTATTTTCAACGACGATCAGTTTTAAAATTTTCTGATTTCTTTTAAAACAAACACAACCTACACAATCGACAGTTAATCGGTTAACACAAAAATAGTGAATCACTACCGCGAATCATTTAGAAACTACAGTGATCGCAGATGGTCGAGTGGCGCAAATGCATTTATTTATAATTTCGCAATTGAATTCTCAAAGTCGATGGCGGAATCGCCATCGAGATGCGCATAAGTAACGATCAAAAATGAACAGTGATGATTCATTCAACACTTGTGATCAAATATTTTCATTTTGTATATTCTTGATTAAACCGACGGAATTATAATGTATAAATCAAATCGAGATTATAGCCATTTCTAGCGCCTACTGTATTGATAGTTAACGTAGAATCTAATTTATATTTAAAAAGTAACGATTTTTCATAAAATACGAGAGTGTTTTTCGTTTCTCCCGATCTGTTTCCTTATGGTTAGAGTTTTTAATAAATAATTAGATTATTTTGTTTTTTACTGCCTATTTTTCAGCGTGAATTTAGTTTTTTTCTGTAGTTTTCAGTGATTTTTACTTTTATGGTAGCATATTCGGGTGTCTGATGTGTATTTTATACATTGTGAAAAAATAACTACAGCAAGATATAAATTTAAATTTACTTGATAATTATTTTTTTTTTCTTCTCTATGATTTTTTTTGTATCTGTAAGCTGAACATCTAGCAGACATTATTTTCAACAATGATAAGTCGTAAAACTTTCTGATTTCTTTTAAAACAAATACAATCTACACAATCGCCACACACATGTGGTGTGGCGGCTTCAGAAATTCTACGATAAAAAAAAATCCTTGTGAAAAAATTTCACAAACGTATAAGTAAAAATCTTGTGATTTACGATTATCGTTTCGACTTTTCAGCGTTCTGACGATTAGTCAATCGTTCTGTTTCGATTTGTATTTTTTTTACATTCGCAGTGAATTTATCATTTATCGCTTTTGTTGAGGTTTCCGTCTCCGATTATTAAACAAATAAGTGAGTATTCGTCGATCGACTATGAAGTAAATATTCAATACTAAACGCACACTCTTCTTATGATTTTTCATAGGTGCTCAATATTCGTAGATTCGAATATTCGAAGAAAAGAATTTCGGTTCGTCCTTGAAGGTTTCCAGTTGCTTCGCAGCAGATTTTTATTCGATTTCGTCACGTAAGTACTTTATATCGTTTTACTAATAAAATCATCATCAATCTCTGTATCAATATATGGTGATCTGCTTTTCTGAATACATATAATTCAACGTACAAGGGGATGATACGGCTTCGGAAATTGATTTTGGCACCAAACTTCGTGCAGTGGTAAGGTATCCCAAAGGTATTAATACGTTAACGCACTATCGAGCAATTTTCGAGAAAAAAGGCTCCAAAGTTTCTGCATCTTTTAAGTGAAATTAATTCTTAGAGATTCAACTAGCTTGATAGCTAAGCAGTAACGTGCAGGAGTGTCTTATGTGTCAGGTTCCGAGTCTCAATTGATTCAGGAAGTTTTTTTCTTTCACTGAATAATTATTTAATGCATTTTATTAAAAAAAAATATTTAAATAAAGATGAAATTACATTTTTCTTGCAATTTTCTTTAGAAAAAAATGTGTTTTTCAAATTTTTACAATTTTTATTTCATAAAAATGATTTTTTCAACGATTTTTTTTCAATTTTTTGCATTGTTTTACAAACTAGAACACTTTAATATACGAATATGTTTGCAAAATAATGCTAAAAATTTAAAAAATTCTCGAGAAAATCATTTTCTGAAATAAAATTTTAGAAATTTAGAAGAGCGTTTTTCGAATGAAAATTGCGAGAAAATTGTCAGCTGTATTTAAATATTTTTTTTAATAAAATGCATCAAATAATAATTCAATGCAGAAAAAAACTGCATGAATCGAGCGAGACTAGAAACCTGACAACGTCAGACACTTCAAGCCTGCGCATTACCGCACAGCTAACAATTTTTCAAAAAATCCTCTTTTAAATTTTTACAATTTTATGTCATAAAATGATTTTTTTCACGATTTTTTTTTTAATTTTTTTGCATTATTTTGCCAACAAGAACATTTTAATATACGAATATGTTTGCAAAATAATGCTAAAATTAAAAAAAAATCGAGAAAAAAAACATTTTCTGAAATAAAATTGTAAACATTTAGAAAGAAAAAAATTTTTCGAAAGAAAATTGCGAGAAAATGTAATTTCATCTTTTATTTAAATATTATTTTCAATAAAATGCATTAAATAATTATTTAGTTGAAGAAAAAAAAACTGCATGAATCGAGCGAGACTCGAGCCTGATACGTCAGACATTTGTAGTGAGGTTGATGGCCCCTAGCTTTCAAGCAAGCTTGCAACTTTTAGAAATGTTTCTCTCATAAGCCTGATGTGGAAACTTGGGAGCCTTTTTTTTCTCAAAAATAGCTAAATAGTGCGAGCTAGTATGTTACTATATTGATACCTTTGGCGTACCGTACCATTACACGAAGTCTGGTCCTAAAGTCAATTTTCGAGGTCGTATCCTCCCCTTGTAAGATCTGGCGAATGTCGACATCGTTATTTCTTACCAATCTATTGACTGTATCAATATTTTCATTTGAAAGCGGGCTATCAAGTAGTGTTTATATAAAAAGATCGTCATATTGGTATTTGATGTTAGTTTATTAATAAACCATTGTCGAAATACATCTGCACCATAACTAATGCCTGGTTCACAATAGGATAGTAAGCGGTACAGTACGGTGGTAGAGTAATTATTCAATGCTTTTTATTGAAAACAATATTTAAATAGTGATGGAATTACATTTTCTCGCAATTTTCTTTCGAAAAATTTTTTTCTTTCTAAATGTTTACAATTTTAT
Source organism: Acanthacorydalis orientalis (assembly GCA_034766995.1). NCBI lineage: Eukaryota > Metazoa > Arthropoda > Insecta > Megaloptera > Corydalidae > Acanthacorydalis > Acanthacorydalis orientalis. The sequence continues at coordinate 8,868,510 of CM068325.1, read as the reverse complement.
TTTAGAAAATGTTTTTTTCTCGATTTTTTTTGAATTTTTAGCATTATTTTGCAAACATATTCGTATATTAGTGTTCTTGTTGGCAAAATAATGTAAAAAATTAAAAAAAGTGAAAATATCATTTTCTGAAATTAAATTGTTAAAATTTAAAAGAGGATTTTTTGAAAGAATTGATAGCTGGCGCAGGCTTGACGTGTCTGACGTTGTCAGGTTCGAGTCTCGCTCGATTCATGCAGTTTTTTTTCTTCACTGAATTATTATTTAATGCATTTTATTAAAAAAGTATTTAAATACAGCTGACATTTTCTCATAATTTTCTTTCAAACGCTCTTTTCTAAATTTTTACAATTTTATTTCATAAAATGATTTTTCCACGATTTTTTTTAACTTTTTGCATTATTTTGCCAACAAGAACCCTTTAATATACGAATATGTTTGCAAAATAATGCTAAAAATTGAAAAAGTCGAGAAAAACATTTTCTGAAATAAAATTATAACATTTACAAAAGAGCGTTTTTCAAGAAAATTGCGAGAAAATGTAATTCCATCACTATTTAAATATTATTTTCAATAAAATGCATTGGAATAATAATTCAATGAAGAAAAAACAGCATTAATCTAGCGAGACTCGAACCTACACGTCATGCACTCGAAGACTACTCGCTAACGCTCAGCTGTGAACATTGTTGACAACGTTCCGAAATTTTTCTCTCATAAACCTAATGCGGAAACTTCGGAGTTATTTTTCTAGAAATAGCTCGATGTGCGAGCTAGTACATTACTAAATAAAATCTTTGGAATACCCTACCACTGCACGAACTTTTGGTCCCAAAGTCAATTTCCGAGGTCGTATCCTCCCCTTGTTAGAGAATCAGATATTCCTAATACCGTAAATTAACGTTTCTCGATAGCTTGATCTTTTTAAATAATTCAGTCCTTAATTCTTGTGTCTTCATGACGAGATATGCGACAGAGATACATTGTAATTGTTTTTGATCAAATTGCCTAAAATATGTTTGTTTAAAACCAGTTATATAAAACGTTGACATTAAGTTTTCGTAATGTATTAAAAAAAAAAAATAGCGACACTCGTGTATTGTTTCGCTTACACTTGTGTCAAATGAACCGAAAACCGTATACGGATCAAACGCAAGTGAGTGAAACAACAATATTCTTTATTGAACCGACGTAAACATTGTAAAACTAAGAGCACGTAAATCAAACTGTCGCAGAACAAGTTTTAATTCGTAACTGTTCATATGTTTCAACTACTTTTCAATGTTTTCATAATATTTATATAAAACCGCGACGGACAGATTAAAATCTCACCGTTAAGCCCCCGTGCACACCACTGACACGTAACATACAATCGCGTTATAAGAACATATGTGAGGGCTAATTTTTACATTGGTTTCAATGGTGCCGGTGCACACTGCTGTCACGTCACGCACATTACGCCTGGCACGTACGGTTCTTATCTCGACCTGTGTTGGCACGTTCTCACATATTTCTGCTTCTACAGATATTTCGTGACGTGAAAACACTTTTGAATCAGTTGTCAATTGACATTTCAGTTTGAAGTTTCGAGATAAATTGAAAATGTGTCGATTTTAATTGAAACTAACATAAAAATGTATTTTTTTATTTTTATAGTATAGTATAATATAATCTAATAAAACAATTCGGTTCTTCCAGATGTGAAAATAACTCTAAAATAAATTAACAACATTGTTATTTATTAAAATATTTTTTATACCAGTTGTTATTATCAAATAATAAAAAAATCTTGATAGCGCCCAACACATTATTTCCAAAATCTAGGCGAGGTTGAACTTAGCAATATAAAGTTCTGAAACTGCTACGACGACGCCTTACATCTTGTAACGGTGTAATTCATACAGAGAACAGTCTAGAGGCTGACGAAGTACTCTGCACAGTGATGCGAGAATGCCAAACGCATTTTCAACGACCCTTCGAGCTCCCGTCGATCGTTAATTGAATAACGTTTTGTTTTCGTCTCCTGCACGGCGATGTCTACTATACGGTCGAAGTCAGTATGATTTTAGCGGCAAAGTTTCATCTCCGACTGTAACGTAGGGAAGCGGCGGATAATTTTCACTCGATGGGCTGTCTGGTGGTGTGAAAAGTACTCGGTCTTGCAAACTATTTTCCAAGTAGAATCTAGTGGAGAAATCGGAAGACTTTATAAATTTAAAATAATTTCGAGCCTCCTCGAATCGGACACTGCATGATGATGCTTCCCATCACACTTGCTGCAACGTGGTTTAGAAATTGACTTTTTAAATTTTTTCAGCCAACATTTTCCAAAATGTTTAAATTTGCACCGGCACGAAAATTGAGTTCGATCTCTTCCAAACAGCATCACAAACATCTATCTGTCCTGCACTGTGCTGAAATTCCATCCGAGAGACTGAAATTCAAAAAGCTCTCGAAAAAGGAAGTTTCCGTGGCAAGAAATCTAACGTAAACGTAAAGAATTCGCCGATAAGTTTCTACATTCTACTTCTGCACTCTGCTTCTGAGAGCGAAGTACAAACATACAGTTTGTAGCATTACAAGAAAATAGTAAACAAATAAATCATGCGATAGTTGTTTTTGTGTGTTAAATTTACCTTAAACACAGGGCATGTTTCTTTCTTCCTTACTCTTAATGATTTCTCGTATTTGTGTTTCTCTTGGGGATCTTATATCCTCTTCGATAAGGCCATGCAGGTATTCGAGCACTTTTCCTTCGACATCCTGAAGTACATCTTGTATCGATTAGGGGTGCTCTCTTGAAGCTCCTTCACAAGACGATGGAATTTACCCTTTTCTTTTCTTTTTTAAATTTAGGTCACGAACGCAACATTCTTTTCCCTATGAATTCGATTATGAGCTATCACAGTACTGTAAATACTTCTGCTACTTCTTCAACGAACTCCAGAAGAACTACTCGTTTTGGTTTCCATTATAATTTCAATAATAAAACTGAATCCAACTATACGATAGTGGCGCGCGAACACAAGTGTTGGTCAATTGTGTGCACGCGGCTGCGCAATACAGAACGTGACAGTCACGCGTGATGATAGTGTGCAACCCCGTGACACGTGACGGTATATTTGGCTGCATGCCGTGCCGTGACTTGGCAGTAGTGTGCACGGGCTTTAGACTCATCTTCTGACACATGCGTCCGACGTGATATTCGAATGCTGCCGAAACTTGACACAACGACTAACTGTATTATTTTCTATTTCAAGTGCCCGCGCTGTGCTGCCACAATTAACGTAGAATGCATTATGTATTGTAAAAAGTAACGATTTTTCTTTAAATACGACAGTATTTTTCATTCTTTTGAATTTATTTCCATATTTTATTTTTTTTTGAATATTTAATTAGGATTATATTTTTTTTTGTTGTTTATTTTTCAGCTTGAATTATTTATTTTTCTCGTAGTTTTCTATGCGATTTTATTTTCATGTTTGGGAGATTTGACTGTTATTTTCGTATGTTGTAAAAAGAAGTGCGACAAGATGTAAATTTAAAAATTAACCGGATAATATTCCCTCTTCTTTTTTTTCCCCATGAATGATTTTTTGTATCTTTAAGCTGAACAGCTACCTGTTATTTTTCAACAACAATTATAAGTTTTAAAACAGTCTGACTTCTTTTTAAAAACTACAATTTACAAAATGAACAGCAAGTCGGTTAACACAGAAAGGGTGAACAGTCAATCACTACCGCGAATCATTTATAAACTGCAATAATTGCAGATAGCTGAGCGACGCAAATGCGTTTTACTTGTATTTTCTCAATCGAATTTTCGAGGGACGATGATGGCATCGCCATCGAGATGCGCATAATTAACAATCGAAAAGAACAGTAATGATTTATTCTAGCGTAGTGATCAAATACACTGGCTCGAGAAAATAATTGGCACAGTTAACATTATTGATATTTTGTACCAAATTTATATGTTTTACATTTATTAACGTACTATTCATTTTCATATAACATAAAAATAATATTAATAATTCTGATAGGAATTGCAAAAAATGATGTCCCAATTCGAAATTCTGTCGTGGAAGAAAGACACTAGCATTTTAATCCACCCAACTCCCCGGGAGAATATTAAACAGCAGGTAAATATAGGGAACGGACACTGAATAAATGCGATTATTTTAGTCAAATACCCTGTTTTCCATCTGACTGTTCTGATCGATTTTGTGAATACCGAGCTTGTATATATTTCTGACTAATACCCACGGCGATTGCTAAGTTAGACTCGAAACGTTAACAGCAATGATATTTTTAACATTCACAAAAAATATCTAGAACTACAGGTAAAAATAAAACATGAACGTTTAGTCGTAGAGAAACTATTCGAAAGTTATCGAGTACATTTATGTCATAAAACATACACTGGCCGAAAAAATTATCGACACAGCATGATTTTCAAGCACATATGAATTTCTGTGATTTCGGTATCTGAAATTGTTTTTGTACACATTAATATTTATTTTATACTCTAAGCTGACGTAAGTAAGAAAATAAACAATTTTAAAATAATAAATTAAAAATCTCCATTTGCGGAAACAACGTCGTGTTTTCTGTCAAAAAGTATTGGCAGAATTCCCGAATCAACTGTCAATTAGAAAATAAAACAATGTATTGATGATCCTTTTCTTTTGATCACCTTCAGGGTAGACTGTTTGGACATTGATAAAAAATAATTTTTCTGTCCAATTTTCTCCATTCATCTGTAATCGACTCTCTTTCATAAAAATCTATTTCTAATTTGTCATCCTACTCTTATGATGAAGTAATTTTTGGACTTTTTTTGATTCTTTTATAAAAGACCGCTTCTTCTTTATCCGAAAGTTTCCTTGAATGTCCACTTTGTTTCCTTCGATTTCTAGGTTCTTCTTACTCTTCCAAATCGATTAATTTCCACTTCGGACTGTAAATCGGCTTTTATTTGTCATTTCCCCAATCGAAACCGTAGAATTTCCCTTCTGCATGCAAATCCAAAATAATGTTTCGTTCAGACAATGTAGGTTTTTATTTTTTCGACCCATGCTTTAATTTTATTGGCACTTTTGCTACAACACAGTTTGAAAAAAAACACCTTACCACAACATCAATGTCGCAAAAATAACGATTTACCGGGAATATTCTCTACTAACAAAAGTAATTTCAGGGTTGAGGGAATTCATTGAAGTGAAGTTAGAAAATACAAACTCGGGGCTGTGCCAATGCTTTTTCGTGGAAAAAACAAGATTGTTTTTAACAAAGTGATTTTTTCTCGAATTTTTTTCATAAAATATTGTTAAAAATTTATGTAATTGAAACGAACTCACACATAAAGTGAATACAAAACATATAAATTTGTTCCAAATTATTTCCAACTTCTTTAATTAGGAATCAATTGCAAAAAGTGAACTTGGCCTCCAACACTTTTTCGGGCAGTGTAATTTTTCTTTTCGTTTTTATTTCTGTGACAAACAAATAATTAATTTGGGGGTGAATTTAGAAACACGTCTGAACTAATTTGTGGCCTTACTTTACAAATTAAATGCGCAAAGTTTGTTTCTTTTTATCAGCAAGGGGGTAAACATGATGTAATTCCTATTCAACAGTATGTCTGTTTTTATTAGTTTCATGATTTGATATTTCATTGAGGAAGTAAAAGCACGCTTTCTTTTCTTACTCCGCTAGCTCGATCGGCATTGTCACACGGCGATCAGATTTTTTTTTGACTTTTATTGATCAATTTAGTTTGATAAAATCTGCTCTTCTAATTGGTCTCTATAGACATCCGCTTTTCTGACCGTTCCCTGCTGTAGAAGTTTCTCCCATATAATCAATCTATACTTCTTATTCTGTTTTTACCTTTGAATTCGATTTTCAACTTTCGGTTGTTACTAGGAAAAATATCAAAAAAACCTAGTGCTCTTGATGAAAGGAAAAAGAGAGAGGTAAAGCTCAATATTTTATTTGAATTACCACAACAAACATATATTAATAAATCAAATTATCAATTATTTTACGGCAGTTTTCGATTCAAAACCAATGACTGATTTCTAATATTGGCTATTTGGTGAATGTACTGTAAACAAATAATCAAATCAGATAATATTCCCAGCGATCGAATCCACAAGTAGTTTATAAATTTAAATAACAAATATTTAATGTCTTGCTGATAACATTGTGTCCTTCAACACATTCTTTCTATGCCTATGTACGGATATATTTTTGTAACAGAGGAATCAAATTCATATCTGAATTTTAAACACACAGGTTAACTCGGTTTTAAGAACCTTGTGCTTGACTAATATCTGCTCTGTTGATAAATCTCTATTAGCATTTTTAAATAAATATAATTATCACTACATCTTGGTAAAATAAATAAAACAAATTGTGAAAATTCTCATGATGCATACGAATATACATACATACATATATATATATATATATATATCATCATCATCATCTTCACCTCTGTTAATCCACTGCTGGATGAAGGCGCTCTTCCATGATTTTCCATTTTGTTCGATTCAATGCCTCTCTTTTCCACTGATCGTTCCAAGAAAAATTTTATTATCCCCATTATCACATCTGTTCATTGGTCTCTTTCTCTGGGTTTTATTATTCCCTGGTTCCCAGTCAATAATTACTCTTGTCCATCGGTTGTCTTCTTCTTAAGCAGATATGTCCCGCCCATTTCCATTTCCAGACTCTTTTTACCTCTTCTTATTATATCTGTGACTCCCAAGTCTGTCTGCTTTCGTATCCATTCTATTCCTCTTTCTATCTCTTCTCTCTTGCTATTCCCAACATGCACATTTCCATACTTCGCTGTGTTGTTTGGAGTCTTTTGAACTATATATATATATATATTTAAATATTTTTCTATATATATATATATATATATATATATATATAGATATATATATATATATATATATATATATATTATATAGATATATATATATATATATATATATATATATATATATATTATATAGATATATATATATATATATAGATTATATATATAGATATATATATATATATATATATATATATATATATATATATGTATTTAGCATTAGAAATATATATATATATATATATATATATATATATATATATATATATATTTATATCTATATATATATATATATATCTATATATATATATACATATATATCTTATATATATCTTATATATATATATATATATATCTATATATATATATCTATATATATATATATATATATCTATATATTTATATATATATGTATATATATATATATGTTTATATATATATCTATATATGTATATATATATATATATATATATATATATATATATATATATGTATATATATATATATATATATCTATATATATATATATATATATATATATATAGGTCTATATATATATATTATATATATCTATATATATATATACTCATATATCTATATATAAATAAATATATCTATATATATATATATATATATATCTATATATATATATATATATATATATATATATATCTATATATATTATATATATATATATATATAAAGGTAGTTTAGGTAACTGTGTCCCTATACATCAATTTTTCAAGAAAACATTTTTTATACTCATATTTTGCTATTACTTTTGTTTGATACGACATTTATTCATTAATAGTTTTTAGAACAATGAGAATTTTTGTCCTTAAAAATACCAACAGAAATTGGATTTGTTTGTGTGTCTCTAGTCTGTAGCTTTTTAATTTTGAATTCCCAAATCCTCGAGAATTTTTTTATTCGTGTAAATATATTTGGATTTTATTAAAGGTATTCTTTCTTTTTGTGTCTTATTAAATGTATTTAAAATATTTATCTCAGTATAGATTTGTTTATTGATTTTATTAGGGTAAACGCGTACATCTTCGGGACAATTCTCTAGCGTGGAGAATAAATGTTTTTTTTGTGTTGCAGGTTGTGCGATTAGTTTTTTTGTCAAACAACAATATAATTTTACTGCCCCAGAGTGAAGTAGAGCTAATTTTTACCTTTCTGAAAACACATACGTCATTGAGATCTCCTTGAAAAGTAAAACAAATTAAATCACTCAATGATGTCCTCGATTTGCTAGTCTCGTTTCAAATCACATCCACAGGGTTTTTTTTTTTGAGAAGGTTGTCGAAAATCTACAGAGATGATACCGAACTGTCTTTGATTATGAAGTCGGATTTTATAGTTGACTAACAACGAGCCTCTTCGGAAATTAAGTTTGGGGATCAAACGTCGTGGGTATTGGGTAGGGCAAACCCCAAAGGTATTAATATAGTGCAACGTACTAGCTCAGCACTATCAAGCCATTTTCGAGAAAAACAGGCTTCAAAATTCCGCAACTTATAAGAGAAATAAATATTTTCTTTAATAGACAACTAGCGTGATAACGCGCAGGCTTGGTCCTGAGGTTTCAGGTCTGACTCCCGGTTTGTGTTGTTTTGTTTTTTTACTTCGGTTGAATAATTATTTAATGCTTTTAAGTGACGATTTTATTAAAAATATTAATGTAAAGATGAAATAACATTTTTCTCGCAATATTCTTTTTCTGAAAAAATCTTTTTTAAATTTCTAAGCAACTCTACTTCATAAAATGACTTTTTCACGATTTTTTAATTTTCTGCATTATTTTGCAAAAATATTCGTATATTAAATTGTTCATGTGGTGTATTCCACGGAATATTGCTTTATAGAGAAAGGTGTAAAATTCTTTCTATGTATACACCACGTGATCTTACTGGTAACGGGATCATATACCACTCTGACATTATTTTGTAATAAACGAATATGTTTGCAAGAAAATACAAAAAATTCTGTGAAAAAATCATTTTCTGAAATAAAATTTTAAAATTTAGAATTGGCATTTTTCGAAAAAGAAAATTCAAGAGAAATGTTATTTAGTCTTTTCTTAAATGCTTTTTTTTTTTATAAAAATGCATTAAAATAATTATTCAGGTGAAGAAAAGAAAGTGATTGGATCGGGGGAGAAAGTCGAAACTCGACACGTAAGACACTTGAAAGCTCTTCTACCAGCTCTCTACCGCCTAGCTTATCATCCTTTAGTTTACATACAGGTAAAAATCTTTCTCATAAGTCTGATGCGGAATCGTTGGAGCCTTTTTTTCTCGGAAAATGGTTGGACGTTACTATATTAATACGTTTGGGGTAACTTTCACCACTACACGAAATTTGGTCCCAAAATCAATTTCCGAAAAACGTATCCTCCTCAAGTTGTAAACAATAAATACTTTTTAAATTTTAAATTTGTCTTTTCAGTATGAAAATAAAAAGATTATTTATATGTACCGCTCATATTTCACATTTTTTACAAATTCATTTAACTGGCTGCCTTGTTCGTTTTTCCTCGTTTATAGCTCTTCGTCAAACAAAGCGCTGTACCACCATGTTTGCTATTCGTTTTTTATTCGTTCCGGAACATGTTCGACGTTTTATTTTCCAATCGTTTCAACTTCTTTATCAATTTTTGTATTTCTTTTACCAAGAAATTCGAATTTCTTAAGAAACTTTAAATATGATAAAAAAATATTTAACATTTAATTTGCTCAGAACGACGTCCTTTAGTATTATCTATATTACTTATTGTACGTTTATTATAAAAAAGGATAGTGAAATAACGAGTCGAAAACGTGAAATAGTAATTTAAAAAAAAATATCCTGTCTCCGTCACATATACAAGGGTGGTCCCAGAAGTACCTGGGACCCAACAAAGAAAACACAAAAATTTTGGAAAAACTATATTTATTTTTCAAAATAATCTCCTTTCAGCCTCTATACACTTTTTCCCCAGCGTTGTTCAATAAGTTCTGATACCCTTTTTTTTTAATAAGAACTATCTTGCTCCTCAAAATACTCCATTAACCGCTGGGAGCATCACTTCTTCATCAAGTTGGGAAATCTTTTGACCACTGGAGCCATTTTATCAAGTTTGGGAACAGAAAATCAATCCGAGGGGGCTAAATCTGGCGAAATGGGTGCATGAGGTGGCGATTCAAACTTTTAATTCATATTAATTTGGCCAGCTTGCAATAACGGATTTGTGAGCTGGTGCATTGTCTCGATGAAACAACACTCTCTTTTTAGCCAAATTCGGCCGTTTTTGCTCGATTTCTTCTGCTTAAACGTTGCAATAAGTTCGTATAATACTCGTCGTCCATGGTTTTTTCTTTTGAAGATGGTCATACGAAAAATTATCCCCACGCGCATCCCAAAAAACTGGACGCCATGTCCTTTGCTCTTTCAGATGAAACGGTCTTTCGCCTTCTTTGGAGCCGGTTCCTCCTTTTCCAGTCCATTGTTTTGATTGTTCTTTGTCTCGGGCAGTGAAGTGATGGACCCAATGTTTCATCCATGATTATGAAACGGCGCAAAAATTTTGCTGCTGTTGCCGTGAAACTTCGCCAAACGCTCAATTGAAACATCTTCACGACACTGTTTTTGCCTCGAGTGAGAGCGAACGCGGCACTCCATCTTGCGCACAGCTCCCTCATGTCCAAATTTTCAGATAATATGCGATGTACCGCACTTTTGAAATGCCTACTATGTCTTCTAGCTCGCACACAATTTCTTCAGTCGACGATCATCCAGTACCGCTTTGTGGATTTTCTTCACCATTTCTGGAGTCGTCACCTCATTTGGTCGACCACTGCGATGCTCGTCTCGGCAGCTCGTACGGCCTCGTTTAAACTTTGCTACCCAATATTTCACTGTTAAAACGAAGGAGCAGACTTTACCCAGAGTAGAATCCAGTTCAGCTTTTTATATCGGTCGGGCTGAGGCCTTTCAAATAAAAGTTTGCATCACGTAACGATGACCGAGTTTCTCCATTTTCACAAATTCACTGAAAACGTTCACTATTGATAGCTGCCAAACAAATTCTAAACAACGTAAGGTCCTCAAACTTAAAACATATGCTTTATAGATTGTGTACTTTCTAATACAGTGATATTTTTCAAACAACTACAGCCATCTCTAGGTCAGACTGGGTATTTCTGGAATCACCCTCGTACAACTTAGAGAAGCGGGTATTCTTAACACATTGCGGACCAGTAGTTTTATTGTTAGCTTTACCCAGTTCTCTAGCTTATGTTTTTGGTGAATTAATAAGCAAAAGCTTTTTACGTGAATTTTGAAGACACGCTTTAAAATTAAATACCCATTGCATTTTGAATGTAATTTATTAGATATTCTTACAAGCTAGTATATTTTTTGAAGTGTGATACTTTGTAAAACACTCTGTGATATGAAGTGGGACCAAACGAAGCTGGCGAATGTAACGTGTTTCTCTTCTCATACTGTTACTTTTACACAACACCGTGCAAACTTTAGTAAGATATTTCTCTTTTGGTCTGTTATTACTCTTAAAATATTTTGACTTCTTTTTAATATTTTAATCGAACCGCGAATGACGGATTAAAAATCACCAATTTTATAAAATTTTTACATTGCTATCTGGAGCTTAGTTCTTACTTCCTGCTTAACATTTACGATTGTTTAAAGCCATTTATATAAAAACATTATCGTTAAGTTTTCATAACGTACTTAGAAAATCGACTGGTCTACCGTTTTCGTTGCACTTGCGGTGTTAAATAAACTGAAAAAATATCCAACGAATTCAAGTGAGTGAAACAACAAAATTCCTTTATTAAGCCGATATAAACATTTTTATCAGTAATTAAGAGCGTGTAAATGATCATTGGTCGATCAGCCATGTTAAGTAAATACTTAACACTGAAACGCTCTCTTATGATTTTTCAGATTTCAATATTCGAAGACATCGAAGATAAGAATTAGCTGTTCAGTTCGTCCTTGAAGTTTCCGGATCGATTCGTGCCGAATTTTATTAGATCTCGTCACGTGAGTACTTTTATCTCTTTTTTGTAATTAAAAGCGCATAAATAATCATTTGTCGATCAACCATGAAGTAAATACTTAACACTGAAATGCTCTCTTATGATTTTTCAGGATTTCAGCCACCTCGGTATATTGGACTTAAGAATTATCTCTTCATTTCCTCCTTTGAAGTTTTCCGGTCGACTCGCAGTAGATTTCTATTAGATCCCACAATGTAAAGTACATTTTTTTAGTTTTCTTATACTTAAGAATGTATAAACAAAACTAGAGCAGAATAAATTCAGAAATTTTGACTTCTTTTTAATATTTTAATCGAACCGCGATGGCCGGATTAAAAAATCACCAATGTTCTAAAATGTCCACATTGCTATGTAGAGCTTATTTCTACTTCCGGTTTAAAATTCACGATTGTTTAAAGCCATTAATATAAAAAACATAACCGTTAAGTTTTCATAACGTATTTGAAAAAGCGAATTGTATTCCGTTTCACTTTCACTTGCGGTGTTAACAAAACCGAAAAAAAATATCCATAATGAATTCAAGAGTAGAGAGTGAAACAAAGAATATTCTCTATTGAACCGATGTAAACGTTGTAATTAAGAGCGTATAAATAATTAATCACCGATCTAACTATGTAGAAGTAAATTCTGAAACTACTTTTTATGATTTTTCAGATTTCACTGTTTCGTATATTCGAATGTAAGAATTAGCTGTTCAGTTCGTCCTTGGAGTTTCTCTCACCGATTCACGCAGCGGAGAATTTTATTAGACCTCGAAAATGTAAAGTACATTTATCTCTTTTTCGTAATTAAGATCGTGTAATTAATGATGGTCGATCAACCATGAAGTAAATACTTAACACTGAAATACTCTTCTTTTTATGAACAGTTTTTTCAGAGTTTAATATTCGAAAACTCGAAGATAAGAATTAGCTGTTCATTTTTCTCCCTTGAAGTTTTCTACTTTCCTCATTGATTCCACAGCCAAGAATTTTATTTTAATCCCGCAACGTAAGTACTTTTATCTCTTTTTTTCTAATTAAGAGCAAATAATTTGATCATTTGCTGATCCAACCATGAAGTAAATACTTTAACACTGGAAATACTCTTTTTATGATTTTTCAGAGTTTAATATTCGAAGACCCGAAGATAAGAATTAAAGCTGTTCAGTTCCTCCTTGGAGTTTTCTACTCTCCTCATCGATTCACAGCAGAATTTTATTTGATCCACGCAACGTAAGTACTTTTTATCGTTTTCTACAGTTAAAGCAGAGTATTAATAAGACTGTATCAGGACGAGTTTTAATTCATTTACCGGTCGTATTATTTGAATTTATTTTTCAATACTTTTTATAATACCGGGCGAGATTAAAATCACCGATGTTATAAAATCCCACACATTTAAGCTCTGGAAGAGTTTAGCTCTACTTTCCGCTTCTTAAAACTTTCCCGGTATTTTTAACAAATTCGCCCACTTTCCTCGCCACGAAAGTTTTAAAATATTTGACTCATTCTACAGCGCTGTCTGATGCGCTATTCGAATGTTGTACGAATATTTACGCAATGTACTAATCCTATTATAGTAATTTCTAGCGCCCACGGTTCTGAGAATGTAACGTAGCATTCACTATATTTAAAAAGTAACGTTTTTTTATAAAATGACACACAACTTTTTAATTTTTCTTAAAAAATATTACATCCTCGTGATGGTCTTTTTTGTTTGGATTTATTTCTTCTCCCATTATTTCGCATAATGTTACTCCATCTGTCAGAAAAATCACGGAATCCCTTATCGAAAAATGATGAGGGAGTTCAGAGTTCAGATGAGAGTCTTAATACATTTTTGAACCTCTTCCACTATTTTAGTATTTTTTGTACGTTTTGTGCATCACAACATTTCACCGCATAAGTTGAACACTGACATTTTTCGTAGCCATCGTCAGGATTTTTTTCAAATGGAATGCGAAAAAGTATGCTGTGAATGAGTTGGTGCAGTAAAACTCCACGCAGACTTTCTGTAAAAATCAAACTGCGCACACTTATTAATTAAAACGATATGTGCATTTTACTTTAAAACGAAGTACTAGATTCTGATACCGCGAATAGAAATGCTTTAGAGATTGAATTGTGTATCGGTACAAAAATCTAAACTGTGGCGTGTAGGAATTACACTGATTTCTGGAACAAGTTCTGTGTATGAATTACGCATGCTGTGTTTTGAAGCACTGTTCTGTGTATGAATTCATAATGATTTCTGACTGTAATTTCTGTATCAGAATCACACTATTTGGAACACTGTTCTCTATGTATGAATTACACTGTGTGGTTTGTACTGTACTCTTTCTCCGAACATACTCTTAAAAATTACTCTTGAACGTGTACTCGCGATGTTATGTGCGCTTGTGTTTACTCTTGCGTGCTCACGTTTGGTCTTCCATGCTCGTCTCAGCGGTCCGGACTACTTCCATATTTGCATTGTTTTATTTATCGCCACCACGAATTATAAGGCACATGTAGAGCGGTGTCAAGATTCTTTGTTGTTTTGGTTGCAAATCAATATTATCGGTTACAAATTGCTACATGTTATTTGATTGGTTAATGATTGCAGCTTCAACACTTATAAGGTTTTTGCAGAAGGCTACGCATGAATCTGAACGGATGCTGGGCCTCTTTGAATCTGTACGCTAATTTCGAGATTAAATAAAATATTTGTACTTGAAACATGACATGCGTTTTGCAGGAACGTTTAATAGCATGAGTGTAGGCAATAGTTAACGGAGTTTATAATCGTGTTGAAAAGTTGTGAATTCCCTGAACGTTTTTGGTGACAAACGATGGGTTTTTATTACCGTTATATTTCTAACTGCAAGAATTTGTTTTTTCATCATTATTAATGATGGTTAAGTTTATTTCTTCAGTAATTTTACGAGTTGGGAGAGTACCAAATTGTTTTACTGTTTTACTATGCCCTTCGATCGTTTTAAAGAGAAATCTGTGTAAAATCACTTTTCTTTTCTATATCTAATAACAGCTGACTAACTCCGACGGTGTAACTTTTTAACATTTGTGTATTTTGGTACAATCTGTTATTCGGATCTTAACATATCCAGTGCTTAATACGCTGCTTCTCGTACTCCATCGTATGTTGACATTTTTTGTGAGGTTATGCAAACCCTCCCGGGCAAGATATGTTCCATTTTTAAATATTAAATTTGACTACTTCAAAATCCCTAAAACGTCGAGGAAAATAATTTTTAATTTGAAACTTAGAGCTTCTGATTGTATCCATTTTGAAGTTTAGAATTAATTTTAATAAATAATATATATATAAATATATATATATATATATATATATATAAATATATATATATATATATATATAAATATACTATATATATATATATATAAATATATATATATATATATAAATATATATATATATATATATAAACTAATATATATATATATATAAATAATATATATATATATATATATAAATAAATATAAATATATATATATATATATATATATATATATATATATATAAATATATATATAAATAATATATAAAATATATATATATATATATATATAAATATATATATATATATATAATATATATATATATATATATATAAACTATATATATATAAATATAGATATATAAATATATAAAAATATAAACGTGAATATATAAATATATATATATATATATATAAATATATATATATATATAAAAATATATATAATATAAATATATATATAAAAATATAAATATATATATAAATATAAATAATATATACTAATTAATATATATATATATATGTATAAATATATAAATATATATATATATATATCACTATATATATATATATATATATATATATATATATACATAAATATATATATATATATAATGTGTTTATTAAATCTTTTATTGTATAACTATCTATTGTTGATGAAATAATAACTAAACTGTTTTTCACTGTTTCATAAACAACAAGATTTTTATTATTTACATATTTACACACACATAGAAATTATAGTTTACCTATAATAAGATGCTCACCTGTAAAACAAGGAGAACGACATTAAAGAGAAGCTATTATTTCACAATGATTTATTTTAAACAATTACAATTTGGTCAAAAGATTGATATTGATTAATTATCATGCTCCACGGGCTTTTCTATCTCTTTTTACACATCTCTCATCAGCTGTCATGGTCAGTCAGTCTTGTTCTACACAAGGCATGCGCAGTATTCATATAAGCATGAAAATAGATTTTAAAAAGGGATCACGATAAATCGTATTACTTTTTATATATACCTTCGCTATATATATATATATATATATATATATATATATATATATAGTTTACTATACTATACTATATATATATATATATACCTATAAATATAAATATATATATATATAAATATATATATATATATATATATATATATATATATTTACATATATCTATATATATATATATATATATATATATATATATATACGAGGTCAATTTTACTAGTTCACGGCCCAAATATGAACGAATATAACTTGGAGATTTCAAATTACTTTTATTTTTCTCAACATGGTCCTCTTTAAGCTACTTCTATGTACTTCTTCCATTCATGACCCTCAGTGCTTTTTATGCCGTCTTAAAAATCATTTTTCTTGGAGGTCCTCAAAGATAGAGATTCACTTGTTGCTATCAGTTTCTTCGTTTAACTTGAAAATCGCCTACTACCGGGAGGATTTTCTTAAGTTTTGAGAACAGATGGAAATCTGAGAGGAAAATCTACAGAATAAGGCTGGATAGGAGCAGTAAGTCGTATTACTTCAATTCGGCGAAGTCTTGCCATGGATAATACACTCGTATAGGGACGTGTAGTGTCTTGACGGAAAATAATTTTGTATTCTTTGATAAATCTGATTTTTTCTCACGAGCGTGTTTGATCGAGTCGATCCAAAAGTTTAGCTTATAATATTCTCCTGTTGTCGTTTGGCTGTGTAGATGGTAATCGTTTTACAGGATCTCTTAACCACCCTAAAAATTGAATCCTTATTTTTTCAGCGGATTTAACCGTATTTTCCACACTATTTATGGTAGCGGATAATCTCCCGTGCTTTTTAAGCTATTTTGACTCTGAAGTGCTTAATGGTGAGATACAACCCACGTTTGTAGTCACAGATCGCCGAGATAAGGCCGTACTCCTCTTAAATCGATCCCAAACCGTCCTGGGAAATGTGTATTGCTCGAATGCGTTTATGATCAAATGGTTAGCACACTCGGCACCACATCTTTCCGGATAGCTTTTTTCCGTACCAAACTACTCAGTTGGAGTGTAGGAGACCGCGCGTTCATCTGAGACACCCTTCAACTTTGGCAATTTCAGACGTAATCTTCACTCGTCGATCCTCTGGAAAGACACAATATCGCTGACTTTGCAGCTGATTTCCTCTGTCGTTGCTATGGCTTCAGACGTCCACCCAGCGGGTCACCTTCAGCTCGCTGACGCTGGCCATATTATGTAAATTCAGCTGGGCATCTGATTTCACGGTTGAACAAATACGAAGGTAAGCGCTTCAACATCCACTAAGGTTTTTTCATTTCATTAACGATTTCTGCTGGCGCTAAGCCTTTCTTGACATGAATTTTTATCACCCATGATGTTCAACTTTATCCATTTCAACAACGGCAGACAAGGAGCTTTATTTAAATCGACGTTTGTAACAAAACCGCATGACTCATTAACCCATTAACTGCCATTTTTTTGAAATTTTTGGCGGAAATCTTATATATATATATATATATATATATACGCCATACTCCTATATACTATATATATGCACAAAAATTGTGTAAATAATATAATTATTATATTCAAATTATGTTTTGTTGTGTGAGAAATGCATTTTATATTTTTTAAAAAGTCTCAAACGGGGATTGTGGCAAGGATTTGCATGAAAAACACCTTATAAGAAAATATTTTTTTCATCGTATGAATTATTTTATGTGCACAAAAAATAGCTGTTATTCATGCACCATTTTTCCATGTAACAGTCGACATGTAACCTGACATTACATTTACCACATTCTCTTTTTCTTGCATTTGTTTTGCACACTGTGCATTTTTTTTTGTTTTCCTTCAAAAGTTCTTTATGAGTAATGTTCTATTAGGTCTTTCCCCTCATGGTTTCGACGACAATAAGCCCTTTCAAGCTTGTTTTTGTAGAGAAGGTCTACCGAGATTTTTAGAGATTAGAAAGAGAGACGCTCTCGCGCTGCAAATATGCTTTCGGTCGATACTTTGTCTGAATTCCAATAATGGCACCGATTTTGTTAGCATGGAAATACAGTACGTAAGCGTCTACAACAGCTGTGCCGATTATGTTCGTGAAAATAAGGATAATGCCACTTTTTCCACGAATTTTTATCCTGTACTTGTTAACATTCCAGGTCCAGTTTATTATCGTTAACATACTTGTGCAATAGGGTTGATTTATTTCGATTTGTTTTTTCTCAAACTTGGACCACCCAGTTACATTGTTTAAGAGGTTGTATACCTTTGATGATTTGACAAGACTTTCACACATTTGTTGTCTTTCCACACTACACAAAAATATTTCATTATTCATATCGAATCTGTAATGTAAACTGCAGCGAAATTCCTTCTTTGCAAGATCCATATCCGATTTTGTAGGACAGTTTTAGACGATTCGATCGAGTTGTTCCCGTAGCTGCCATGTTTTTTTCCCCTCTAACGTTTTCATTACTTTAAAACTAAGTAAAATATCAAAGTAAAATACATGATTAGAAGGATTTTCAAGAAGCGCTGTGTTTTCATTATAACAGATGCACGCAGGCCTTGTGATTCGCAGTAATCATTTCTTTTTCCATATATACGACTCAATGTGATAACAGAGTATCCTGTTTCTTGCACAGCACATTGTCCATTGTTTGAATCCAAATCGAATTGGCTCTCCTCAATGAACTGCTTGAAATAACGTGATGACCGTAGTAATCGAACCGTTCGCTCGTCAGTACTTATATTTTTCGGAAAACTCCAAATCTGAGATATCGCCGGTTCGTTAACTGTATCATGGGACTTATTTTGTAATCTGGATCTAAGGTCTTGTTAGGTGAGCAGCTCGGAATTATCATCGAAATGAAGATTTCTTTTTACTTCTAAATATTGATTTCTAGAAAAAACATTTTCTTACAGCTTCGATGCAGAAGTCTGCATCTTCACGCCAATACATTTGATCCTGTGGTAATGAATGGTATCCAGTAAGCAACAAAAACCCAATGAATTTTCTCAAACAGTCTGTCGAAAAAGAAAAACTATTTCTGGGATTTTGGGCGGCGGACGTGATACTTTGTTTGACTAAACAAGTCATTATTTCTTCATCAAATAGAGTTTCGAAAACCCCAACAGGTGACTTTTCTTTTTAGTGACTGCTTTATCTGTGATCGAACACTCTCAATGTCATCATTATTTCAAAGTATTTTTACAAAGTGTGGTCTTATTTTTTGCCGATCTGAATTCGTTTATCGACTCTTCATATTAGTTCTTTTCATACGTTTTGGTTTTTTGTGCAGTTGTAGTTGCATTTTCGTTATCCGGTTCTGTGCTTTTACAATGTATATTGACAGCATTCGAATGAATTTCTAATCTGCCGGGAACATCTCTGAGACATCTATCTTCTAATATATTGTCATCAATGTCCTCGATATCCGAAACAATATCGACCTTACCAGGAGGAAGTCTCGACAATATCAACAGTAGCATCATCGTCGTCACTTTCGAAAAAATTACGGTCATTTATAACGTCTTCCAATTCAGCAAGCGTGAAAAATTTCTCGGTACAGATTCTCATAAAATAAAAATAATTTCTATATTAAGGGAAAAATACCTGATATCAGCCATAATCCCGAAATGGGTATCCGTAATAACATGATCAATAAAATCATTTTTGTAAAAACAAAAGACTGAGCAAGTGACAGACGGTTACCATAACCTCTAAATTACATATTTATGTACGGTATTTCATTATAATATGAAAAACCGAACCGGAAACATCATATGCTTCAAATATAGATAATTTTGTTGGGTTCAACTTACAGATGAATTTCAAATTTATTCACTTGTAAAGAAACGAAACACAAAACGCGCACACCATCTGCGATAAACAATATTGACTGATATATATATATATATATATATATTTATATTATTATTTATTTATATATATATATATATATATATATATTTATTTATTATATATATATATATATATATATATATATATATATACATATATAAAATGTAATTAAAGTGTCAAACGCACCTGATATATTTTTCGCGCCAAGTGATGTACGTAAAATTCCAAAATCCCCAAATGGGCATCGTCGCAGTTAATGGGTTAATTGTATACTTTGAGATCGTGTATTAGTTAGATATCGCTTTGTAGTACGCCACAAATATTTAAAATATTACCACAACCTAAACGTTAGGCCGCGAATTTTTAAAAAGACCTCATATATGTGTGGTATTGAATGTTGTATTCTTGTTGGTATGCAGCCCTTGCTGTCCTCCTCCTCTGGGATCAGCTGTAGGTCTGCTTTCTGCGAAAGATTAACAAGTTTGCTAAATTTAAATGAATTTTAAGATTAATTTTAATTTGCTTTATGGTCCCTCAGTATCTCTCTCTCACTCTCTCTCTCTCTCTCTCTCTATATATATATATATATACATATATATATATATATAAGGTGATTTTTATTTGTATTATAAATTTTAGACGATAGAACCAAGTTATTGGCATATATTATTCTGTTTAATATATTAGATTTATTTTTCTTGTGTATCAAAGATTTTGAGAATAATTTTGTATAATTAACCAATCTATAAATGTACTAATAAATTAAGGATTCATTCCATATATATTGGATAAACATTTAAAAGATATGAATCTAGAAATGTTTTATATATATAAATATATATATATATATATATATATATATATATATATATATATAAGTGTGTGTGGTATTGAGTGTTGTATTCTTGTTGGTACACAGCCCTTGCTATCCTCCTCCTCTGGGATCAGCTGTAGGTCTGCTTTCCGCGAACGATTTTGGACGTTTGCTAGATTTAAATGGCTTTGAAGATTAATTTTAATTCTGCATTATGGTCCTTCTCTATGTCTCTGTCTCTTTTCTCCCCTCTCTCTCTCTTTATATGTATATATATATATATATATAAGGTGATTTTTATTTGTATTATAAATTTTAGGCGATAGAACCATGCTATTGGCATTTATTTCTCCGTTTAATATATCAGATTTATTTTTCTTTATATATCAAAGACTTTGGAGAATAATTTTGTATAATAAACTGAGCTGTAAATGTACTAATAAATTAAGGATTCATTCTTCATATATTGTATAAACATTTAAAAGAAATGAATCTAGAAATGTTTTATATATATAATATATATATATATATATATATATATATATATATATAAGGTGATTTTTATTTGTAATTTTTAAATTTTTAGACGATAGAACCATGCTATTGGCATTTATTATTCCGTTTAATTATATTAGATTTATTTTTTCTTATGTATCAAAGACTTGGAGAATAAGTTTTGTATACTAAAACCAAGCTATAAATCTACTAATAACTTAAGGATACATTCCATATATATTGAAAAAAATTTTAAAGACATGAAACTAGAAACGTTATATATATAAGGTTATTTTTATTGTATTTTAAAATTTAGACGATAGAACCATGCTATTGGCATTTATTTTTCCGTTTAACATATTAGATTTATTTTTCTTATGTATCAAAGACTAAGAATAATTTTATATAATAAACCAAGCTATAAATCTATTATCAAATTGAGGACTCATTCCATATATATTGGATAAACATTTAAAGACACATGCATCTGGGAAATGTTTTATATATATGTGTATATCTATATATATATATATATATATATATACAGTTAAATGTTATTATCGAACCTAGCTCGTTTGGGAATATTTGTGTGTTCTAAGATTACACAAAATGTGCCCTCTACGTGTACTAATTTAACTGTGCATAAATTCCTGATTTATTTTATTATCTTCAAGTCATTTTATTACTGAGCTGTAGCTCTTCATTTATTTTATCTCATTAACAAACCATTTTCATAAAATATTATTTCAAAATTAAAATTATTTTCACTATAAAGAGTGTCATTTGTTTAGTAATTTTTAAAGATACACACACACACATACATATATATATATATATATATATATATATATATAATGTAGATTTTTATTTGTGACATTCTAAATTTTAGGCGATAGAACCATGCTATTGTCATTCATTATTCCGTTTAATATATTAGATTTATTTTTTTATGTATCAAAAGACTTATTATATAATAATATATAGAGATAGACTAATAATATAATATTATATAAGACTAACTTAACTGTGCATAAATTTCTGATTTATTTCATTGTCTTCTAAGTCATTTTATTACTGAGCTGTAGCTCTGCATTTATTTTATCTCATTAACAAACCATATATTTTCTATAAAATATTTTCACTATAAAGAGCGTCATTTGTTTAGTACTTTTTAAAGATACACACACACACACATATATATATATATATATATATATATATATATATATATATATATATAATGTGATTTTTATTTGTATTCTAAATTTTAGACGATAGAACCATGCTATTGTCTTTTATTATTCCGTTAAATATATTAGATTTATTTTTTTTTATGTATCAAAGACTTATTATATAATAATATATAGAGATAGACTAATAATATAATATTATATAAGACTAATTTAACTGTGCATAAATTTCGATTTATTTCATTGTCTTCAAGTCATTTTATTACTGTGCTGTAGCTCTTCATTTATTTTATCTCATTAACAAAACCATTTTTCCTAAAATATTTTCACTATAAACAGCGTCATTTGTTTAGTAATTTTT
>CM068325.1:8827615-8845440 GCA_034766995.1 Acanthacorydalis orientalis | reverse complement strand
AATAGGACATGGCCGGACTCAGACAAGAGCAGGAGTCGGGTCATGTGTGGTCGGGTCATGTCTAGACACGATCTCAATAGGACATGACCTGACTAGAACACCCAGTGGATCTGAACAAGAAATGACCTGATTAGACATGACCTGATTACTAAACACTTGACCAGATACTATGACATGACCCGAACTAGACATGATCCGACTAGATATGACCCGGAACTACACACTGACCCAATTAGACATGACCTGGATTACTAGACATGACCTGATTACTAGACATGAGCTTTACTAAAATATGACATGACCTGGAAGGGCTACACATGACCTGAACTACACACTGACCTGAACTACACATGACCTGAACTACACATGACCCTGAACTACACATGACCCTGAACTACACATGACCTGAATTACACATGACCTGATTACTAGACATGACTTTACTAAATATGGCCCATGACCTGAACTACACATGACCTGGATTACCTAGACATGACTTTACTAAATATGACATGACCTGAACTACATGACCCTGGAACTGGCTAACATGACCTGAACTACACATGACCTGAACTACACATGACCTGAACTACACATGACCTGGAACTACACATGACCTGAACTACACATGACCCTGAACTACACATGATCCTGGGAACTACTACATGACCCGGGAACTACACATGACCTGAACTACACATGACCTGAACTACACATGACCTGAACTACACATGACCTGAACTACACATGACCTGAACTACACATGACCTGAACTACACATGACCTGGATTTACTAGACATGACTTTACTAAATACTGACATGACCTGAACTACACATGACCTGAACTACACATGAGCCTGAACTACACATGTACCTGAACTACACATGACCTGAACTACACATGACCTGATTACTAGACAACACTTTACTAAATATGACATGACCTGAACTACACATGACCTGAACTACACAAAACCTGAACTACACATGACACTGATTACTAGACATGACTTTACTAAATATGACATGACCTGAACTACACATGACCTAGACTACACATGACCTGAACTACACATGACCTGAACTACACATGACCTGAACTACACACTGACCTGAACTACACACATGACCTGAACTACACATGACCTGAACTACACATGACCTGAACTACACATGACCTGAACTACACGCAGCCTGAACTACACATGACCTGAACTACACATGACCTCAACTACACATGACCTCAGCTACACATGACCTCAACTGCACATGACCTCAGCTACACATGACCTCAACTACACATGACCTCAACTACACATGACCTCGACTACACATGACCTCAACTACACATGACCTCAACTACACATGACCTCAACTACAAATGACCTCAACTACACATGACCTCAACTACACATGACCTCAACTACACATGAGCCGAACTACACATGTCCTGATTACTAGACCTTGAAGCTTGACTAAACATGACATGACCTGAACTAGGCATGACCTGACTAGAAGTGACATGACTAGACATGACCCGACTAATAGACATAACCTAACTACTAGACATGTCCTGATTACTAAACATGACCCGACTACTAGACATGATGTGAATTCTAGACACGGCCTGACTACACATGACCCGACTAGATATGACCCGACTACTAGACATATCACTCGATAGATATGTCCTCGACAGACGATACCTGACTAGACATGACCTGAACTAGACGCGGCCCGACTGCTAAACACTGACCCGACTACTCGACATGATATTACTTTGTAGACGCTGACCCGACTAAACGCGGCCCGACAACTAGACATGTCCTCGATAGATATGATCTCGACAGAACATGACTTGACTAGAAATGACTTGGACCTAGACATGACCCGACTACTAGATATGACATGAATACTAGACATGACTTGAATAGTAGACATGACCCGACCAGACATGACCCGACTGGACATAACCTGAACTAGATATGACCTGGACTCAAACATGACCCGAATACTAAACATGACCCGACTACTAGACATGTCCTCGATAGCCATAACCCAACTAGATAGACCTGACCTGTCCTGTCCTGATTTAACGAGTCCCATTTCGACTCCGGGACACGCACGACACGTCCTTCCCCTAACCAAACTAGACATATTCCTGACCTGATACGTTTGACCTGACAGACCCGACCTTGTTGTGCCGATTAAAATACACTTACTTTCGATCCACTACACCTCTCTTGACCCGATAAGACATGACGCTGACCTACGTTATGTCGACTAAATCCAGACCCATTTCGATCCGACCGACTCGACCTGTCTCATTCCGACTAAAACGGACTCATTTCGATCCACTAGACGTATCTAGACCTCTTGGACATGACTCTGATATATATCATGTCGACTGAACTAGACCTATTTCGATCCGACCTCCTCGTTCTATGACTAAACGAGATCCACTTCGACCCTGACCCGTCATTCCATGAGCTAAACTAGACCCTGTATCGACCGAACTCGACGACTTCCGACCTATTCCGATCTGACCTGACGTTCACTCACTCCCACTCGTTCGTCTTCGCACTTTTGGCACTCTCCTCTTTCTCCGAATCGAAAATCACAGCCTACTTCTACAATCATAAAAGCCGCACGAAGAAGTTTTCTGAGAACTTTCAAGCCGGCCGGACGTCGGCGGCTCCCGAACCGGATCCCCGAGTCCGGATTCGAACACCGAACAGGGAAATCGGTCCGGTAATAAATTTCTATAACGCGGCGACACGGACAGTTACCGGGGGAGGGGAAAACACACAGAGAGAGATTCGACTTCGAAAGCTCGCCCTCAATCCCCTCCCGGATTTCTGATAACAGTTCGAACGTAACGAAAAAGAAGTGAATCGCACGGTACCGACTGTGCCGCGTTCTAGCGGCACGGTCGACAACCAATTAGCATAATGAACGGCGCGTCGGATAATTTATCGGGCCGGGATGGAGGGGGAAAGAAGAAACGCAACCAGGAAATTGCGCCCGGTCGCCGAGACTCTGCCTCGATCGCGCGCTATCTCGACGCGATTGTAATTTATTTCATTTTGTCAACGTTCCGAGCAGCACGTCTCCGATCGCATCGGTGCAAGAGCGCTTCGACTCTCGAGAGCCTCGAAAGCGCGGACGGCGCGTTTTTCGAACCGTCTGAGGACGGACGGACCCCAGATGCAGGTATTAATAGTCGGTCCGTGCGGGCGCGCTTCATAAATATTAATGGAAGTGTGTGTGAACGATCGATCGTTCGCGCTAACGGAAGATTTCGTACCGGGCGACCGGCGTACAGAGGCCGTGCTTGGCGATCAGAACACAACGAATCGAATTATACAGACACATCGGCGGTTATTATATAAAAACATAAAAAATATTACAAATCTGATGAAAATGAATACGGGACGTTGAAGATCAGCTATAAGTTCTCTATAAACGGTCCTAGTTTCGAATCTCTGGAACTTAAATACAGGACCGGAATTAAATTTAAAACGGATTTCTATAACAAATGTCCTTTCAGTTCTGACACAATTACACGAAAACTGTATCAAATCTGATAAAAATGAATAAGGGACGTTAAATATCAGATAGTTATTTATAAATGGTCCTAGTTTCCAATCTCTGGACTTAAATACAGGACCGGAATTAAATTTAAAACAGATTTCATAATTGAAATGTCCTCAGTTCTGACACAATTACACGAAAAACTGTATCAAATCTGATAAAACATGAATAAGGGACGTTAAATATCAGATAGTTATTTATAAACGGTCCCAGTTTCAGAATCTCCGGACTTAAATACAGGACCGGAATTAAATTTAAAACGGATTTCATAACAAATATCCTCAGTTCCTGGCACAATTACACGAAAAGCTATATCAAATCTGATGAAAATGAATACGGGACGTTAAATATCCGATAGTTTCTTTTATAAATGGTCCTAGTTTCCTATCTCTGGACTTAAATACAGGACCGGAATTACATTTAAAACGGATTTCATAACAGATGTCCTCAGTTCTGACACAATTACACGAAAACTGTATCCAAATTCGATGAAAAAGAATACGGGACGTTGAAGATCAGCCAGTTCTCTATAAATGATCCTAGTTTCCGAATCTCCGGACTTAGATACAGGCCCGGAATTAAATTTAAAACGGATTTCATGACAAATGTCCTCAGTTCTGACACAATTACACGAAAAATGTATAAAATCTGATGAAAATGAATACGGGACGTTGAAGATCAGCTAGTTCTCTATAAACGGTCCTACTTTCTAATCTCCCGGACTTAGATACAGGACCGGAATTAAATTCAAAACGGATTTCATAACAAATGTCCTCAGTTCTGACACAATTACACGAAAAATATATCAAATACTGGATGAAAAATGAATACGGGACGTTAAATATCATATAGTTCTCTTATAAACGGTCATAGTTTCCTGAATCTCTAAACTTAAATACAGGACCGGAATTAAATTTAAAACGGATTTCATAACAAATGTCCTCAGTTCTGACACAATTACACGAAAAAATATATCAAATCTGGATGAAAATGAATACGGGACGTTAAATATCAGCTATTTTTCTTATAAATGGTCCCAGTATCGATTCTCTGGACTTAAATACAGGACCGGAATTAAATTTAAAACGGATTTCATAACAAATGTCCTCAGTTCTGACACAATTACATCGAAAAATATATCAAAACTGATGAAAATGAATACGGGACGTTAAATATCAGCTATTTTTTCTATAAATGGTCCTAGTATCGATTCTCTGTGGACTTAAATACAGGACCGGAATTAAATTTAAAACGGATTTCATAACAAATGTCCTCCCAGTTCTGACAACAATTACACGAAAAGTATATCAAAACTGATGAAAATGAATACGGGACGTTAAATATTAGATAGTTCTCTATAAATGGTCCCAGTTTAGAATCTCTGGAACTTAAATACAGGACCGGAATTAAATTTAAAACTGATTTTCATAACAAATGTCCTCAGTTCTGACACAATTACACGAAAACTGTATCGTCAAATCTGATGAAAATGAATACGGGACGTTAAATATTTAGATAGTTCTCTATAAATGGTCCCAGTTTCGAAGTCTCGGACTTAAATACAGGACCGGGGAATTAAATTTAAAACGGATTTCATAACAACTTTGCTCAGTTCTGACACAATTACACGAAAAGTATATATCAAATCTGATGAAAACGAATACGGAGGACGTTGAAGAGCAGCTAGTTATCTATAAACGGTCCCAGTTTCCTCGAATCTCTGGGCTTAAATACAGGACCGGAATTTAATTTTAAAACGGATTTCATAACAAATGTCCTCCAGTTCTGACACAATTACACGAAAAAATGTATCAAATCTGAGTGAAAACGAATCACGGGACGTTGAAGACCAGTCAGTTATCTATAAATGGTCCCAGGTTCGAATCTCTGAACTTAAATACAGGACCGGAATTAAATTTAAAACGGATTTCATAACAAATGTCCTCAGTTCTGACTTACAATTACACGAAAAAATGTAATCCAAATCTGATAAAAAACGAATACAGGGACGATTAAGGATCAGCTATTTTTCTATAAACGGTCCCAGTTTCGAATCTACTGGACTTAGATGTTACAGGACCGGAATTAAATTCTAAAATTGATTTCATAACAAAATGTCCTCAGTTCTGACACAATTACACAAAAAGTATATCAAAATCTGATGAAAATGAATACCGGGACGTTAAATATCAGATAGTTCTCTATAAATGGTCCCAGTTTCCGAATCTCTGGACTTAAATACAGGACCGGAATTAAATTTCAGAACGGATTTTCATAACAAATGTCTACTCCAGTTCTGACACACCATTACACGAAAAATATATCAAAATCTGATAAAAATGAATACGGGACGTTCAAGATCAGCTAGTTCTCTATAAACGGTCCCAGTTTCGAATCTCTGGACTTAAATACAGGCCCGGAATTAAATTTCGAACGGATTTCATAACAAATGTCCTCAGTTCTGACACAATTACACGAAAAATGTATCAAATCTGATGAAAACGAATACGGGACGTTGAAGATGAGATAGTTCTTTATAAATGGTCCTAGTTTCCCATCTCTGGGCTTAAATACAGGACCGGAATTAAATTTGAAACGGATTTCATAACAAATGTCCTCAGTTCTGACACAATTACACGAAAAGTATATCAAATCTGATGAAAACGAATACGGGACGTTGAAGATCGGCTAGTTCTCTATAAATGGTCCCAGTTTATAATCTCTGAATTTAAATACAGGACCGGAATTGAATTTAAAACTGGATTTCATAACAAATGTCCTCAGTTCTGACACAATTACACGAAAAATATATCAAATCTGATAAAAACGAATACGGGGCGTTAAATATCAGATAGTTCTCTATAAACGGTCCCAGTTTCGAATCTCCGGACTTAAATACAGGACCGGAATTAAATTTAAAACGGATTTCATAACAAATGTCCTCAGTTCTGACACAATTACACGAAAAATATATTAAATCTGACGAAAACGAATACGGGACGTTAAATATCAGCTATTTTTCTATAAATGGTCCTAGTTTCGAATCTCTGGACTTAAATACAGGACCGGAATTAAATTTAAAACGGATTTCATAACAAATGTCCTCAGTTCTGA
Organism: Acanthacorydalis orientalis; assembly: GCA_034766995.1. NCBI lineage: Eukaryota > Metazoa > Arthropoda > Insecta > Megaloptera > Corydalidae > Acanthacorydalis > Acanthacorydalis orientalis. Next base: position 8,838,731 of record CM068325.1, on the reverse strand, counting down.
CACAATTAAACGAAAAATGTATCAAATCTGATGAAAATGAATACGGGACGTTGAAGATCAGATCGTTCTCTATAAACGGTCCCAGTATCGAATCTCTGAACTTAAATACAGGACCGAAATTAGATTTAAAACGGATTTCATAACAAATGTCCTCAGTTCTGACACAATTAAACGAAAAATGTATCAAATCTGATGAAAATGAATACGGGACGTTGAAGATCAGATCGTTCTCTATAAACGGTCCCAGTATCGAATCTCTGAACTTAAATACAGGACCGAAATTAGATTTAAAACGGATTTCATAACAAATGTCCTCAGTTCTGACACAATTACACGAAAAATATATCAAATCTGATGAAAATGAATACGGGACGTTAAATATCATATAGTTCTCTATAAACGGTCATAGTTTCGAATCTCTGAACTTAAATACAGGACCGAAATTAGATTTAAAACGGATTTCATAACAAATGTCCTCAGTTGTAACACAATTACACGAAAAATGTATCAAATCTGATGAAAATGAATACGGGACGTTAAATATCAGCTATTTTTCTATAAATGGGCCCAGTTTCGATTCTCTGAACTTAAATACAGGACCGGAATTGAATTTAAAACGGATTTCATAACAAATGTCCTCAGTTCTGACACAATTACACGAAAAGTATACCAAATCTGATGAAAATGAATACGGGACGTTAAATATAAGATAGTTCTCTATAAATGGTCCCAGTTTCGAATCTCTGAACTTAAATACAGGACCGGAATTAAATTCAAAACGGATTTCATAACAAATGTTCTCAGTTCTGACACAATTACACGAAAAATGTATCAAATCTGATGAAAATGAATACGGGACGTTAAATATCATATAGTTCTCTATAAACGGTCCCAGTTTCGAATCTCTGAACTTAAATACAGGACCGGAATTAAATTCAAAACGGATTTCATAACAAATGTCCTCAGTTCTGACTTAATTACACGAAAAGTATATCAAATCTGATAAAAATGAATACGGGACATTCAATATTAGCAATTTTTCTATAAATGGTCCCAGTTTCAAATCTCTGAACTTAAATACAGGACCGGAATTAAATTTAAAACGGATTTCATAACAAATGTCCTCAGTTCTGACACAATTACACGAAAAATATATCAAATCTGATGAAAACGAATACGGGACGTTAAATATCAGATAGTTCTTTATAAACGGTCTTAATATCGAATCTCTGGATTTAAATACAGGACCGTAATTCAATTTCACACGCACTGATTCTACTTTCAATTCAATTTCACAACACTTATCGGCCATTTTTTAACAATTAATCAAAAACAACAACGATTTGATACAAAATAAACACAGGTTATTGAAAATCAATCAGTTTTCTACATCTGTCCCTAATTTCAGATATTAAAATCGACATACAGGCCCGTCCTCGAATTTAATACTCACCGAATCGAATTTCAAGTGAATTCTCTAAGACCCATCGGCCATTTCTGTACATTTACTCAAGGAATACACCGATTCGATCGAAAATAAAGACATGATGTCAAGACCCGTTCGATTATACACGACCGTCATCAATAACGTTCATTTGTATCGCCGCACAGGGCCGTATTTCGGCATCAATCACCCTCGAATCAATCTCGAAATCAATTCACTCACAACCGACCGCAATTATTCGTTCCCGTTCCCCGTCCTCGTTCCAGAACCGTACAACCGTCTCAACCCCATGTCCATACAGTTGTCGTGTCCGAGGGGTCGGAATACACCCCCCACCCCCGACGCAAGACGGTCGACACGCCGACGGTGAACGACACAGATGTGACAGACGGTCGAGACTGGATTCGCAACGTCGTCGATTGCCGATGCGCCCCCCGTCGCCCGAACCGCTCTTCGAAGCCGCCACCCCCTCCCACACCCATCCGCCCCCTCCCTCACCCATCCGTCCCCTCTAAGCCGTCCGCGGACGTTATCACAAGACCTGCGCTCCAATTAACTGTCCATAAATCGTCATTAAGCGTGCCGATCGAGACGGCCGGGCTCGCGCGAGGGCGGCGCGACAGAGGGGGTGAGATCCGGCTCTATTGTTTGAATGCTCGCCCTTATACGCGCGCGCGTGTGTGTGTGTGTGTGCGCGCATGAAGCGGAAAAAAAAGTGTCGCCACGGCAACGAAACGTTAAACAAATCGGATATCTGATCGTTTTTGTGCAAACAAGGTCGTGCGTTCGACGCTCGGACGGCGCGCGATGCCCGCGCGTTCGAATCCCGCTCGTCGCGAAATTCATGCATGCGCTTAATGTCCGACATTAAATTTATTGGCGACGATGATCGCTTGTTTAGATTTTGTGCGCGGTTCGGTTTCAGGAAATTTCAACGAGCGCGCGGCCACCCTCGAACCCTTATCTATACATACATGTATATATATATATATATATATATATATGTATGAATTATCCAGGTCGAATCTCGAGAGAAACTTCCAATCTCCAGTTACGGCAGAAATTGTTTTATTTAATGTTCCATTGTTCTAAAAGGTAATTCGACGAATTAATTAGGTTAAGAGCGGTGTAATTAAACGAATATATATACATATATATATATATATATATATATATATATATATATACATGTATGTATATATATATATATATATATATATATATGTATATATGAGGTTGGAAGAAAATAATTACTGTTTTTCATATCAATTTGATGGATATAATCCGCAAATATTTTTATACCAATCTAATATATTTAAATAATTAGGTCGGCGGTAAGAAAATAATGAATTGAATGGTCATAAAGCGCAATTAATTTTCTACCGTCCAAATAAATAAATATATGTATACATATATATATATACATATATACATACATAGATATATATGTATATATATATCTACAAACTTTTCAGCCCACCTGTTATATGTATATATATATATATATATATATATATGTGTATTTATATTTATATGTATATATATATATATATACATATATATATATATATATTTATATATATATATATATATATATATATATATTTATATGTATATATATATATACATATAAATATATATACATATATATATATATATATATATATATACTTATATATATATATATATATATATATATATATATATATATATATATATGTATATAAGGTTGGTAGAAATTCAATTCAGGAAGCTTGTAAAATGATCTACAGGCCTTGTAAAAAGATTTATCGGGACTATGTAACACAGTATATCATTTCCATAGACCGAACCAGGTCCGACGAATACAGAAAAACATAAAAGCATCGTATCGAACAGAGAAAAAGAGTGTGTGAGTGAGAAAAAGAGACTTACAGTACGTGTCCGTCGTCAGTCGATCGATCGTATCCTGCTTCAGTTTCGAATTCTTCTTCCCCATTTTTCAGCCGGTATCTTCCGTACAGGATTCCCTCGGTTCGTTCTCCTCGCGTGCGGGATGTCCCCTCGCCGGGTTCGTCTTCCTCGTGCTGTTCAGAGAGATCACTTTCTATCACTGCATCGTCCGACACACACACTTTTAATCAACCGCAACTATTTAATCAACAGGATCGTCGGTTCAGAACGTCTTCACGGGTCTCGTCGACGGCATTTATTCGAGACACGCGCGCAGGAAGAGCCTAGGACCGGTCTCTCACTGTTCCGGATCGAGCGTCGGACGAAGACGACCTGAAACGGAAAAGAGTCACGATTTCAGAAACGGAAATCGGGATAATTCTCGATTCGAGCATAGAAGAGGTCGGATTTTGGCTTTATCGAGTTCAGTCACACCCTGTATATCATCGTTACGCTCGATCGTGTCTCGCACGATCGAACGGGATCGCTCCGGACGCCCGCAGCTACCCTAATTGTTGTGATAGAGCGCTTTAGCACCGCGCGTGTCAGACACATCTTTGATGTCGATGCGACGTGCACGACGAGGGTGGGTTTTAATACACGTTTTTTTTTCTACGCGCACACTTCGATGAACATGAAAAATGAACCGGGGGTGAAATCAACCCCCGGTGGCGTCGAATCGACGCTGCGTTTGCGGACAGGGACGGCCGTGCGGCGTACGGACGGCTCGGACCGACTATCGGTATGAGGGGATGGGGGTGTCGTTCTGTGTATGACGTCAGCGTTATAGACGGTTTTCTTTTTTTTTAAAAAAAAAACATGCCTTGGAAGAATGAGATACGGCTACAGATCTTCCTGTAAAAGTCTTTTATATCTGTTTATCAGCAAGTCTGCCTATAGATCATCCTAAAAAATTCTCTATTTCTGTCTATAAATCTCTCTATTAAAGTCTGTTTGTCCATGTAAAAGCTTATCAGTCTATAGATCTTCATGTAAAGTCTTCCATGTCTGTTTATCATCAAGTCTGCGTATGGATCATTCTTAAAAACGTGTCTATTGGCTTCTACTTGTCCATAAATCTCCCTGTTAAGGTCTGTTTGTCCTTCTAAAAGCTTGTCTGTCTATAGATCTTCTTGTAAAAGTAATTCATGTCTGTTTATCATCAAGTCTGCGTATAGATCATTCTTAAAAACGTGTCTATTAGCTTCTATTTGTCCATAAATCTCCCTGTTAAGGTCTGTTTGTCCTTCTAAAAGCTTGTCTGTCTATAGATCTTCTTGTAAAAGTATTTCATGTCTGTTTATCATCAAGTCTGCGTATAGATCATTCTTAAAAACGTGTCTATTAGCTTCTATTTGTCCATAAATCTCCCTGTTAAGGTCTGTTTGTCCTTCTAAAAGCTTGTCTGTCTATAGATCTTCTTGTAAAAGTCTTTCATGTCTGTTTATCAGCAAGTCTGTGTATAGATCATCCTTAAAACTTGTCTATTATCTTCTATTTGTCTATAAATCTCCCTATTAAAGTATTTTTGACCATGTAAAAGCGTGTATGGCTATAGATCTTCGTGTAAGAGTCTTCTATGTTTGTTTATCAGCAAGTCTGTGTATAGATCATCCTTAAAAACTTCTCTATTAGCTTCTATTTGTCTATAAATCTCCCTATTAAAGTCTTTTTGTCCATGTAAAAGCGTTCCTGTCTATAGATCTTCCTGTAAAAGTCTTCCATGTCTGTTCATCATCAAGTCTACGTATAGATCATCCTTAAAAACTTGTCTATTTCTGTCCATTAGCTTCTATTTGTCCATAAATCATCATATTAAAGTCTGTTTGTCCGTGTAAAAGTGTGTCTGTCTATAGATCTTCTTGTAAAAGTCTTCCATGTCTTTTTATCATCACGTCTGTGTATAGATCATACTTAAAAACTTGTCTATTGGCTTCTACTTGTCCATAAATCTCCCTGTTAAGGTCTGTTTGTCCATGTAAAAGCGTGTCTGTCTATGGATCTTTTTGTAAATGTCTCCCATGTCTGTTTATCATCAAGTCTGTGTATAGATCATTCTTGAAAACTTCTCTATTTATGTCTATTAGCTTCTATTTGTCCATAAATCTCCATATTAAAGTCTTTTTGTCCGTGTGTCAGCGTGTCTGTCTATAGATCTTCCTGTAAAAGTCTTCCATGTCTGTTTGTCAGCAAATATGAGTACAGATCATTCTTAAAAACTTTTCTATTAGCTTCTATTTGTCCATAAATCTCCCTGTTAAGGTCTTTTTGTCTATGTGAAAACGTGCCCGTCTATAGATCTTCCCGTAAAAGTTTGTCATGTCTGTTTATCAGCGAGTATGAGTATAGATCATCCTTAAAAACATATCTATTTATGTCTCTTAGCTACCATTTGTCCATAAATCTCCCTATTACTGTCTTCTTGTCCATGAAAAAGCGTTTCTGTCTATAGATCTTCCTGTAAGTGTCTTCCATGTCTGTTTATCAGCATGTTTGTGTATAGATCATCCTTAAAAACTTCTCTATTTCCGTCCATTATCTTCTATTTCTCCATAAATCTCTCTCTTAATGTCTTTTTGTCCCTTTAAAAGCGTGTCTGTCCGTAGATCATCCGTTAAAAGTCTCCTATCGCTGTCCATGATCACGTCTGCGTGTACATCGTCCTATAAACGTTTCTATTCTTGCCCGTTAACCTCTATTTATCTACAGATCCGCCTGTCGCAGTCTTCTCTGTCTCTCTATCGATTCTCAGCTCGTTTCGACCGAGTTTCGACCGGATATAAAACCGTTTATCAGCGATGCAGATCATTCGACGCCCTTTCGATCCACTTTCTCCGATTCTCGTGCTCGGCGTTTCGATCAGGATCGGATCTGATGATCGAGGTCAGGTCAGGTCGGGTGTCTCGTAAGGCATTCGACAAGCGTTCGAATGGAACCGAACCGAATGGAGCGGACATGGAATCACAAACTAGTATCGTCTAACACGGTCCTGTCCACCTACTCATACGGGCATCGGATCCATCCCGGTCCGGCAATAGATGAAGCGCTTCCGAATTGATAATCGAGCGGTCGAGAAGTGGGCGAGCCGGTAGGCGGCGTCGCCGGCCATTCAACAAGTTATAATTTCGAAGTGAGTCGCATCCTGCGGAGCGTAATCAAGCGTCGGGCATCGACGACGCCGCATAAACGAGTCAATCGGCGGACGGGGATCGATCGACGCCTCATCGTAACGTCAACGTCCCGGGCCGTCCTTCATTAATGAGGACCGGGAGACGTTTTTAAGGGGAGTTGTCTGACATTTTAAATCGGCTGAAAATTGCGGATATTTTTACAGAAACGCGAAGGTTTGCGCATGGTGTTTCGATTGGATCAGGGATTCGGTCCGGATCTGGGACAAAATCGGAACAGGACATGTTTAGAATCGTGTAGGAGTTACAGAAGGATATAAATGTATAATAAGGCCTGAAATATTTCTTATCTCACTATGCCGTTCGATCTGATGACCAGAAAATTCGATTTCAGGTCCGTTTTCTGACAATTTCAAAATTTAAAACCAAGTTTGAACACAGAAATCTGGGTATAAAGAACATCAGATTATCAATTACCCCCGAAAATTGATCAAAAACTTCCAAAATTTGACCGAAACACAAAGATCCGCTCTTGATCTCTCGATTGGATAAAATATTGGGTCAAAAACTGGGATAGAATCAAAACAGGGCACGTTTAGAGTCCTGTAGAAGATTCAGGAAGACATAACTTCAAGAACCGGGTACACAGAGTTAAAATAGTTCTTCATTTACTATACTATACGATAAAATGATCAAAAATTTCGTTTTTAGGACCGTTTTCGGGCAATTCGGACAACTTCGGGCACTCGAAGCGATTTCAAACACAAATCGATCATGCCGTACCGACTCTCGCTCAGAAAATTCGATCACGGGACCTGTTCAGAACGTTTCGGACCGATTTCAGAATGTCTACTGCCTTTTTCAGGATCAGAAACAGGATCGGGTCTTATTAAATAGGACCGCGTTTACTGTTCCTGTTCGGAAGAATATCACCTTTGTATCAAAACAGTTTTGCTTTTTTTTAAAAAAAAACAAAACTGTTCCTGTTCGGAAAAAAATCAACTTTGTATCAAAGGAGTTTTGTTTTTTTTAAAAAAAAAACAAAACAGTTTTGTTTTTTTTATAAAAAAACAAAGCTGTTCGGAAAACTGTTCCTGTTCGGAAGAAAATCAACTTTGTATCGAAACAGTTTTGTTTTTTTATAAAAAGAAACAAAAAAAACAAAACAGTTTTGTTTTTATAAAAAAAAACAAAACTGTGCGGAAAACTGTTCCTGTTCGGAAGAAAATCAACTTTGTATTGAAACAGTTTTGTTTTTTTTAAAAAAAACAATAAAAAAAAAGTTTTATATTTTTTTTATAAAAAAAACAAAACTGTTCGGAAAACTGTTCCTGTTCGGAAGAAAATCAACTTTGTATCGAAACAGTTTTGTTTTTTTATAAAAAGAAACAAAAAAAACAAAACAGTTTTGTTTTTATAAAAAAAAACAAAACTGTGCGGAAAACTGTTCCTGTTCGGAAGAAAATCAACTTTGTATTGAAACAGTTTTGTTTTTTTTAAAAAAAACAATAAAAAAAAAGTTTTATATTTTTTTTATAAAAAAAACAAAACTGTTCGGAAAACTGTTCCTGTTCGGAAGAAAATCAACCTTGTATCGAAACCGTTTTTTTTCTTAAAAAAAAACAAAAGAAACAAAACAGTTTTGTTTCGTTTTTATAAAAAAAAAACAACAAAACTGTGCGGAAAACTGTTCCTGTTCGGAAGAAAATCAACTTTGTATTGAAACAGTTTTGTTTTTTTATAAAAAGAAACAAAAAAAACAAAACAGTTTTGTTTCTTTTTTATAAAAAAAACAAAACTGTTCGGAAAACTGTTCCTGTTCGGAAGAAAATCGACCTAGTATCGAAACCGTTTTTTTTTTAAAAAAAAAATAAAAAAAACAAAACAGTTTTGTTTTTATAAAAAAAACAAAACTGTGCGGAAAACTGTTCCTGTTCGGAAGAAAATCAACCTTGTATCAAAACAGATTTGTTTTTTTTTTAAAAAAAAAAACAAAACCGTTCTGTTTTTTTTATATAAAAAAAACAAAACTGTTCGGAAAACTGTTCCTGTTCGGAAGAAAATCAACTTTGTATCGAAACCGTTTTTTTTTTTTAAAAAAAACAAAAAAAACAAAACAGTTTTGTTTCTTTTTTATAAAAAAAAAACAAAACTGTGCGGAAAACTGTTTCTGTTCGGAAGAAAATCAACTTTGTATCGAAACCGTTTTTTTTTTTTAAAAAAAACAAAAAAAACAAAACAGTTTTGTTTCTTTTTTATAAAAAAAAACAAAACTGTGCGGAAAACTGTTTCTGTTCGGAAGAAAATCAACTTTGTATCGAAACCGTTTTTTTTTTTTAAAAAAAACAAAAAAAACAAAACAGTTTTGTTTCTTTTTTATAAAAAAAAACAAAACTGTGCGGAAAACTGTTTCTGTTCGGAAGAAAATCAACTTTGTATCGAAACAGTTTTCTTTTTTTTTTTTAAAAAAAAAACCGTTCTGTTTTTTTTATAAAAAAAAACAAAACTGTGCGGAAAACTGTTCCTGTTCGGAAGAAAATCAACTTTGTATCGAAACAGTTTTCTTTTTTTTTAAAAAAAAAGAAAACTGTTCTGTTTTTTTTTATATAAAAAAAAGAAACTGTGCGGAAAACTGATCCTGTTCGGAGAAAAATCAACCTTGTATCGAAACCGTTTTTTTTTAAAAAAAAAATAAAAAAAAACAAAACAGTTTTGTTGTTATAAAAAAACAAAATTGTGCGAAAAACTGTTCCTGTTCGAAAGAAAATCAACCTTGTATCGAAACAGTTTTGATTGTTTTTTTTTAAAAAAAACAAAAAACAAAACAGTTTTGTTTCGTTTTTATAAAAAAAAAACAAAACTGTGCGAAAAACTGTTCCTGTTCGGAAGAAAATCAACCTTGTATCGAAACAGTTTCGATTTTTTTTCGAAAAAAAAAAACAAAACCGTCCCTCATCCGACCGTACCTGGACAGGACCGCACTCGACCAGGACAGCACGTCCCGAAATTCGAGATAACGGTCGAATCTTTTCTTCCCGAGGGACACGGACGAAGAACGCGGACCGTTCGTCGGACAACGGTTCCGGGCCGGCCCGGAATCCGCGCGCGCCGGAAAAAAACAAACACATGTACGTACTTGTCTCGGTTCGAACGCCGGATCGGACGTGTCGGTTCCGAAGGAAAATGGGCCGCCTGGCGGGTCGAACCGTGCCGGCCGATCGATTCGACGACAGGACCGTCTATCTCCGTGCCGAGATGCTGCGTGTTCGATCCGTGCCGCTTTCGCAGCACACTCGATCGCAGCGGGACGCGCACGCACTCGCACGCACACGCGATCACGCGCGCGGACCGATGAACGGACGGTCCGGGATCGGACGATCGAACCGCGGACGTGCGATACGGGTGACACACGGACAGACACGCACTCACTGAGAGAGTACACCGCGAGGTACACTCCGGGACGCCCGGATTTCGTGCGACTGGACAGCGGGAGACGCGCGGAGCTTCTGACCGACGGTGCGTTTCGCTCTCGCCGACGGTGGCGTGTGTCCCGGGGCGAGGCGGACGCGCTCGGCGAGCTTTGGCGGGCGGAGCGCGTGCGCGCCGGCGGTCCGGTCCCCCGCGCCGCGTGTGAATCGACGTCGCCTCCGTCTCTGTCTGGCTGTGTGTGTTTGTGTGTGTGTGTGCGCGTTGTGTGCGTTGTGTGTAATGATCTAAGATGGTGGTCCGGAGACGGAGGGACGCGTACGTGGAACGAGGGAACGGGAAAAAGAACCGACAACGAGCACTCTGCGAGCGGATAATCGTCGTACGACCTAATGGACGATGCCGCAGGCTGCTGTGTGTGTGTGTGTCGGCACACAGAGACATGTCGTGTCGGCGCGACGCGCTGTAAGGAAATTCCGACGGTTTAAGTGGACCCGGTGGTCTAGAATTTTCGAAAAATCGATTTTTTTTTCGAAAGTATAGTACCTTAAAAATATACTGTTAAAATTTGATGACGAAATTCAGAGTATTTCAGGATCTACAGCCCATTAGAAGGTCAGGTAGGTAGAAGAATAAGTGGAGCCGGCTGAAACTTTAAACGCGTTTATCTCGAAACTACTTTTTTTCGTCTTGAGGGGGCCAGAAAAAAAAACCACTCGACCGATTCGTCTGAAATTTTAATATGTTATTCTGAATAGTTCTAGCTCCCGCCGGAAGTGAAACTAACAGTTTCCGTAAAATATTTATATTTTTTTTATTAACAAAACGTTCAAAAATACTGGTCGTTTTCAAACCTGTACTTTTGACTACGCGCCATTTTGTCAATTTTTTTTTTTTTTTACTCTACTTCCTGCGATAGCAGTACTTATACTAATTAAAAATTCGTCGATTGTTTTATTTCAGATCAGAGGGAGAGATGAATCATCATTCACCACGCAATTCCATTTTTTTAGAGAGGGAGACTTCAGCATCATTTTTCTAATTAAAAAAAAATTTTTTTTTTGTCTTTATTTTCACTTTTGTGTAGTTTATTAGTGATAAAGTAAGTGTAAAAAAATTTGAAAGCATTATTCATTACCCTCATATAGAAAAAAAATTTTTAAAATAGCTTAAATTTTAGGCCGCT